>WSTH01000647.1:0-20436 GCA_019616345.1 Ceratobasidium sp. 395
AACAGGCGAAAGGCACAAGGTTTCAAATCCAACTAAAACCAACAGGTCACATTCAAAGCAATCATATTACTGTTCACTATTTCGTTACACCAACAAGACATATCGGACAATAGAAGACCAAACTTAAAAAACCAAAACTACGAGTTAGAGCACAAATTCTTTCAAATCATTCTTCTTCCGCCTACATTTAGGAGCACTAATACGCACACTTGTAGCACAAGTAATCATTCTCCGTATCCATCACCTCGATAACTCTAACCGAGCGAGACAGCCCGGTTGTTGGTAGCTTCGACCCAAGATCCACCTTAAGTGAGCTCCCGACCGGATAATCGTCATAGTGCGGCAAATCTTGCGTCTCTCCGCCTCCAATGGCATACTGGTTCCTGATATTGCGTTTTTGCCAGCGAGCCCAGATGCAGTCGAGATTCTAGAAGTGAGGTTAGAACGACGAAATCGAAAGGCAACTATAAGAAGCACTCACGCCGTGGTGGAGGTAAAAGAGACAGTCGCCGGGGGACACAAGCGGGTTTGACATGTCCCTATAGCCGTACGTCAGTATCAGAGTGAGGTGACAAAGCAAGGACATACCCTCCCATCATCAAGTGAGCAGCGTTATGCATCCCTTGCGCACGCACGCCGTCGATTTTGTACGCGAAATCGGTGTAGTTGCCAATCGACCCGCTCACAATTGCTTCCAAAACCGAGGGCGTGAATGTATCCGTTGCGGACAGATTAGGATACAAAAACGGCAATGGAAAGACTGGAGCTCGGAACGGCTACGGTAGAACAATGAGATTATCGTCGATACTGCAACCTGGTTAAAAGCATTCACGTACCATAGGATCAAATTTTCGCTGAACAGTGTGCGGATTGGGATACGCGCGGATCACATTCGCAAATGCGCCGTCCTTGACTTCGTAGTTGGTCGAGCTGTTCCCAAATGTACCTAACCCATGGGTTGCGCTCGAGTTGAATATGGGCGATTGTACAATGCCAGTGTTTGTATCTGAAAGGCGAACTCAACAACAGAAGCGTGAACAGGAGGCTGGGGACGAATACCTCGCGACCAATCCCAGTAGGGAAGCGTCCCGTTGTATCCACACTCGGTCTTGAGTGCTGTTTCAAAGGTATGGAGCAGCCATCGATGCCATGCAAAAAACACTAGCAGCAGCATTGTTAAGCAATGGGCTTTAACAGACAACGGCGATACTTACGTCCCGTAAAATGAGTTAGGACGTTGACATCTTGATGAATGTACACAAAATCGTCATAAAGCGACGAGGTCGTATTCACGGGAGGAATGCCAGGTGTCGCACCGGAAGGCTGGAGGTTCGAACTATGTGGTTTGTTGCCCAAGCACTACAGTAGTCCCGGTATCTACGTCAATCAAACCGTACAGGACAGTAGTTGAGAAAAGAGCCAGACCTTCACTGCATCGATGAAAGCCTTCTTTTCAGCGTCGGTCGTGTCGCGCCATTCCTTGCGGACGCTCAACGCTTTCGAGCATTTCGGCAGCGTAACCGACGCCGAGACCGCTGAGATAGTCACGATAATGGGGACAAGAGCTAAGAAGCGCATTGTAGCAGGCGAGAGAAAGGGAGAAGGAGTGTAGTGATGGGGAACTATCGCCCAAGTCTTCCTCTTTATATAGCCAAGTCATCGTGCATGGAAATCAACCAAGTCCAAGCCCAAGACAAACATTTAGAGCCACTCCTGAAGTGCTAATTCCGTTGACGGCTTGCGGTCCGCCATCCTGCACAACGCCGCGACGACCCTGAGAGTTGTTTGGGTAAGTCCAATGACCGACAGAGGACGGTGGAACACGAGCGAGGGGTGAAGGCGGAAGCGGATGGGTTAGTCAGTCCGATTCCGGCCCGACCCTGAGGTGCCTCGATCAACCGGCCCGAGGGTTCGAATGGAGATCTATGATCGGGCCCGGGGGGCAAGGAAGCAAATGACCATGACGGTGCTGTAAAGTTCCTCGATCTTGTGGCTCTTATACGCTCACTCGCAATCCATTTGCTGTCTTCATCGAACCGGAGAACGTGGTGGTGAAATGATATGATATGTAGACCTGCTAGTCACTCTGATTGCCGCCACCCAACCACCCACCCCAGGTCTTTACTCGTTTGAAAGCGATTCGAGCTCACATCGTATGTCATGAACAAAATCTGCCAAATGCCCCAGTATATCACTTTCCGACCGTCCGACCGCCCGACCACCCAGATGCGAACACTAGCCTTTTGGCCTCAGGTTGAAGCGTCGAGTCGGCATAAACTAATACCTGCGCTCAATTTTAAGTAAACGTCCCGGAGAGCGCACATGAGCTCGCAGCGCCTCCTATCGCGTATGTCGTTCTATAACACAAACACGGAGCTCATGAATGAACAAAAGAAGATTCAGGAACCGTCTTGGCACAAGCACGATGTATGCGCCACGATCGACCATAGTTATTTTGAAAATCAAGATACTGTCTTGGCTAGGACTAGTGCAAAGGTACCGAGCCTAATTCCGCCCGATTGAGTTTGTTCGGCGTCCTCGGGAGGACCTGGAATGTCATCACGCACCGCTATCACCCCTATCCTAAGTCCGGAATTTGTCTTGGCTTGGTTGATAGGACAAGCCCGGGAGATTTACCCGGCAGCCGGACAGACACCTATATGTTGGTTGGCTAAAGTTGAGGTTGAATACATGTATTTCAATCAACGACAAGTCTCGAACATGATCTCGTATGTCTAGGATCATCCGAGTATTTAACGGCGACAGGCTGTATAGACCTTAATAGATGGTTAAAGTCGAAACGAGAAGCCGGTATTTACCAAAAAACGAGAGATTGCCGAACGAGCCGTGGTGGAGTAAACGAGAGGCGTGTGGGGACGCGACATAGTAACGTAACCGTTTCTGACTACGCCTGAATGCTACCAAGCACAGCACCCGCCTCGGAATCCATAATCGGCGGCTCATCCGGGCATTGTTATACTAAAAGCTACGCCTTCACGCAATAAGTAGATACCGGGTCTAAGTGTAGCTAAAGCAAACCACCAAGCGGACAGAATCACTGTGTTACGACACTTTGTGCATCAATTGGTAGTCGTTTAGGGAGGTTTGGTTGTTGACGAAGACATCGGTGATGCCCAAGACTCGACACAGAGTTTGAATATAGCAGCCCGTTAGATAGTGCGACGCTAGCGAATAACTAAATAATGAGTGCTTACAAGAGCATAGTGGTTAATCCGTATAGGTACTTCTGACCAGCAATCTAGAAGATCCCAGAAATAGACGTGGGTGTGGTTTTACAAATTTGCCGCTCGCGGCCTTCGAGCTGCGTAGGGTAAAGCTCACTCGAAATCGGAGTAAAACCACGTGTCCTTTGGTATGTCAACCCTACGATGGTGAGTAGTGCGAAATGTTTCAGGTAGCTCTGCGGTTTCCGTACTAATTTGGCCGACGCTGGCTCGAATAGAAATTAGGAAGCTAGACCTGCAATAATAGTCAAAGACTTGATGCGTGCACACTTGACAAGATTGTAACTCCATGTGGCCAATGAGTCCAGTCCTATGTCACGGGATGGGGTCCAAGTCAAGAAGTTCTCGGAGAACGCTAGCGAATGAAGCATAACGTCAGCGCGTTGGGTGTCCCGATGCAGTGGATACAAAAATTATGGAGTGCCTATGTGCGGTGAGGTGGCCGCATGATACGCACCTTTGGGACTAGATGCAAGACACCTCCTTCTAATGTGACGCATCAGTAAAGGCCAACAAAATGACGAGTATAAGAGCAAATTAACCCCTATGGAAGATACTAAGGTTGTGCGCCAAGTGCTAGTGGCTCCAGTAATGGAGAAAGAACCTGACGTGGTGCTCAGAATGAATAACCCCAGGGTTGAGCCAGCGTCGAAAAAGCAAAAGAGCGTCTATGTGTCCAAGAAAAGAGTTGGTAGAGCCAGCTAATCCACACATAGACAACAAGGCGTGTGGTGTCCTGACATGGGTCTCACAACGGGCGTGAGGCTACAGGAAAGCGGAGCGGTCGAGACGGGAAGGAGAACGACGATCCCAATGCGCCGAATAACAGAGCGGAGTCCTTGTACTTTAGCGGCTGCCAGCTATTACGATGGGAAGACCGAGTGGTTGCGTAGCTTACGTATGGCTTAGATGCGGGCAGCGGGCTTAGCTTGAGAAGGTGGTTGAGCAGGGATGGGTGGCGGTGGTGTTCAGTTTGGTGCTCCTATTATATAAGCGGTTGCCGGTTCAAAATGTACCACGTGATCTGTGCCCGCTAGGCGCTAACTCGTTTCCGCTCGATAACTACCCACCGCATTTCGCTATCTTGTGACGTTCACCCTCTTGCTTACTTGAAGAAATGAGCAGTGATAAGAGACCAAGCCTCAAGCAAAACCTTGAACGAGGCGCCAAGCGAATTAGGTTATTCTCTAGCTCGTCAGGCGACCCCGGACCCTCAACCCAATCAATGCAACAAACAAACACTCCACCGACGCCTGGAACATGTGCGCAACCTGCGACAGAGCGCTTGGAACCCCCACCTCCGCTACCTAACGCGCCGCCACCAGACGTGGGGCCGTATGATCATACACGGAGCTCCCTACAGGCGTCTACCTTACCTGCACCACCGACCGCCGGACAAAGCGCCAAACGTGAACGCTGGGCCCGGCTCAAAGCTCTCGCAGATGTATTGGTTACGGCATTCAAGTGCTTTGAACCTCTTAAACAAGCCGCCGAAGTAATTGAAGCTGGCGTTGAGACCTTCGAGGTTCGTGTAAGCTAGACTGAGTGTGTTGTACGTTGACCAACCGTACAGCTAGATGGCGGATCAGAATCGTACGGACTATGAGAAACTTAGAAAAGATCTCAACAAGATGTTTCACGATCTTGCCGAGTTTTTCGATGCATCGACTCCGCCTGTAATGGCGCCAACGGTTGCCAACTTCGCACAGTTAGTCCTCGTTATATCGGTCGAACGCTTGCGTTGATCATATGACATAGAGAAATTGACCGAGAGCTTGAGGCTGTTCGGCTGAAGCTATCAGAGACTAGAATAGGGACGTACAGGACGGACACTGATGAGATACCTGAACGCTATCGTAACATTCAGAACTTACTTCAGCGAGTGACGGTGGGTTTCAAACTCCTGGAGCGTTCACATACCATTCATCCACGCACAGAGCAACGTGAGCTTCAAGATTTTGCAAATTGCTGACGAACAGGCAACTGTGCGTTACATCCATTCGTCAGACACACTGAGATGATTACGTAGCGACGCTATAGGAAAATCGGCTTGGACGCCTTCCTTACTCTCCAGCCGCGAAATACAGCTCCGCAGATTCGTCTGACCTTCGCGGTCGATGCACTCAGAACACCCGTGTCCAGGTCCTAGAGGATATACACGAATGGGCGTGCAACGACAAGAACTCCAAGGTCTACTGGCTGAACGGCATGGCCGGTACCGGCAAAACCACAATTGCATACAGCCTCTGTGAACGGCTAGAACGCTCCAAAAAGCTAGCCGCTAGCTTCTTCTGCTCTCGGCAGTTGCCGTCGTGTCGCGACGTGAATCGAATCGTACCGACAATATCCTATCAACTAACGGGTTTCTCTCGCCCGTTCCGAACTGCCTTGTCTGCGGTGCTAGGAAAGAAACAGGATGTACACAATCAGGTGCTACTCGAGCAGTTTAAGGATCTAGTTGTCAATCCGCTCAGCTACGTTAAGGATGCTCTCCGAACCGACCTTGTCGTTGTGATCGATGCCTTGGACGAATGCGACAACAACAATGCCGTAGACCGAATGCTGAGCGCTTTGCTCTCATACGCGCGGGAGCTCCCGATTAAGTTCTTTGTGGCAAGTCGTCCAGACGCAAAGATACTCGATCGCATGCGTGGTCAGCACGGAGAAAGCATCCCTACCGAGTTGCGCTTGCACGAACTTGATCACCCGACCGTCCAGAAAGACATCGGGACATATCTAAATGCGCGGCTTCAGTCGCATACAAGCCTGTCAGCGGCCAGTCTAAACACTCTCGTTGAGCGATCAGGTGTCCTTTTCATCTACGCGTCTACCGTGGTTCGATACCTCGAGTACGATAACTGGTCCAGGGCTGACGACCGACTTGAGGAGATTCTGAAAGTCTCTGAAGACTCGGAGAATGATAGCGAGAAGGATATAAACGATCTGTACACTGTCATACTCGAAGCGGCACTCAACAACCCAAAGTTGACTATCCGAGACAAAGCTGAGATGAAGCTTGTGCTCGATACCGTTATATGCGCTCAGGAGCCGCTGTCGATAGAAGCCATGGCTGGGCTGCTAGAACTTGGCACCAGAAAGGTGCAGGCGGCGCTACGTCCACTGTTCTCTGTACTGCATCTATCGGACATGACAGGGCATACAATCACGACGCTACACAAGTCTTTTCCCGACTACCTGCTCGACAAAAACCGATCTGGCGCGTTTCATTGCGTTGCAAATAAGCATCATGCATATCTAGCGCAGCTATGTTTTAAGCACATAAAGCGACCGAACCCGCCGTTCAACATCTGCAACCTCGAGTCCTCGTATGTGCTCGACAAAGATGTGCCAGACCTACCTGCTAGAATCGAGAAGACTATATCTGAGCAGCTCGTGTACGCCTGTCGCTACTGGGTAGCCCACTGTATGTCGGCGGAAGTATTCCAGAACCTCATGAGTCTACTCCGTGAGTTTGCGTCAGAGCGATTTCTGCTCTGGATGGAGGTGATGAGCCTGAGTGGGAACGTTGATGAAGGTGTCAGTACACTTGGTAAAGCGCAGAAGTGGTCTTCGGTATGTCATTGATTCACGTATGTTGCCGAGGAGCTTATCACCCGTGTAGAACTGTCTAGACGAGGGAATTACTGAGTTTCTGCAAGACATGTGGAAGTTTGCGCAATTATTCGCATCAACTGGATCTAGGTTTCGCTGCCGCCCCGTGACTTACGGAAGCGCCAAAAGCGATTCCCGGGCCTGAGCACTCTCGCGGGACACATTCGGGAGTGCGAACGCGGTGATACCCATAAATGCAGAATCTCCGCAGGAGAGTATAGCTTTTAGTACTCCCCATATCTATGTGTCAACTTTGACGTTTTGGCCGGACCACAGCCCAATCTCAAACCACTATCGTCAACAGCAAACACGTGTAATAGCAGGACAGAGTACCGCAAAAAGCCTGAAAAGATCCGCTTCAGTCGCTTCCCCAGATCCTAAAGGAGGTATAATCTGCATATCGTACTCACAAAATGGCGCGTACATTGTATCTGGCGCTGGAGACAAAACCGTACGTATCTGGGACGCACACACAGGTCAGCCAGTCGGACAACCGATGAAGGGACATACCAGCGCTGTCATCTCTGTTGCATACTCGCCAGATGGCGTATACATTGTATCTGGCTCTGACGACAGGACCATACGTATTTGGGATGCACACACCGGTCGGCCGGTAGGGCGGTCACTGGCAGGACACACAGATAAAGTTAGATCTGTTGCGTACTCGCCAACCGGCGCATACATCGTATCTGGCTCTTTCGACGGCACTATACGTATCTGGGACGCGCATACGGGTCAACCAGTCGGAATTTTTTTGCAGGCACATGATGAAGCTGTTCTCTCTGTTGCGTACTCGCCAGACGGCGCATACATTGTATCCGGCTCTGCGGACGGCACCATACGTATTTGGGACACATACACCGGTCAGCAGGTAGGACAGCCGTGGCGGGGCCATGGCGGTTCTGTTCAATCTGTCGCGTACTCGCCAGACGGTGCGCACATTGTATCAGGCTCCCAGGACAACACCGTACGTATCTGGGACGCACGTACTGGTCCGCCGGTAGGAAAGGTGCTGCAGGGACACGGTAGCTATGTCTACTCTGTTGCATACTCACCAGATGGCGCGTACATTGTATCTGGCTCTTCTGACAGTACCATACGTGTCTGGAACGCACACAGTGGTCAGCCAGTAGGACAATCGTTGCAGGGACATACAGACTTTGTTAGATCTGTTGCGTGCTCACCAGATAGCGCATACATTGTCTCTGGCTCCGATGACAAGGCCATCCGCGTCTGGAACATGAGATTTATTTTACCATCAAACGGTGCTCCAGATATTAACACCGGCGTTTCAGATATGGACAGCGGTCGATCTCAACCCGCGCACTCCCTGCCCGCGATTTCTGAGCCAAGAATGCTGTGCAACCTAGGCTGCCAGGTCAATTGTCCTCACATGGTCTGGGAAATGAACAACGACGGTTGGGTAGTTTTCGACGATAGTCGGCTCATATGGGTTCCTCCTGATTTTCGGGTCACACTTCTTCGCCCCCAGAATACCGCCCTAATCTCCACGCGTGGCGTTCTACACCTTGATCTTGATCGCAACAAACTCGGGGAATGCTGGTGCGATCATTTTCGGCCTGGGAGGTCTGTAGATCTATGATCGACCGTCGTGATTTAGTTTTCAGTCAATGTGTCGTGAATCGTGACTTACGAGTTGTCTATTTTTATCTCTGTATGGGATGTATGTACTTATTCGTCAAAGTGTTAACTATTTGGTGCTATTTACGCTATCATAATTGTTGAGGAATCAAATCCGTCAACACTCTAACTTCTCATACGTCAGTCAAGCCACATAGTCTCCTCCGAAAAAGTTATCCCATTGCTACAGGTCATCCCAAAGCCCCTTGGACAATGAGGAGTGGAACATTTCTTGGGTCATTGAATCCGAGAGAAAGCTACTAGACCGAATAAAAAGTTTACAAAGCGTTGCAAACGAGTGTTAGCCTTTAGTAGCTCTCCCTGACAGGTCTAATGTAGCAAAAGCCGTAGCTTGTAGTGCGTTGTTTCGACCCTTGGATAGCTGCGGAGACTCCGAGCCGCCCTCCGTTGTATCGCTTTCTGTTAGAACAGCACGGTATGTGAAGTGGACAACATATCGGAGACATGAGAACCCACGATAATGGTTCAGGAGAGAGTATTCCTGGGATCAAAGGCGTCAAGAGTCGTACGCACAATTAGACTGCAGGTTGCACATAAATGCTCACCTTGCGCTTCGTGGCAATCATATATTTCCAGAGCGTCCAAACAGTGCACGGTTTCTATAGCTTTGGAGGTAGATATCGCAGTGTTAGGGCTGAACTCACGAAGTTTGCGTTCTAGAACGGTGATACAAGGCACCTTGTGTGTGTTCTAGAATCGGTCAGCCTCCTGATCTGAGACTCTGGATGGATCAAAATTATGTGGGAAAACTCGGCAAATTGTGCACCCCATCCTGCGTGCTCCGGCATTTAGCAATAACATATAGCTCTGACAAATCGGTAATTGAAGCTGAGAAGAGAATAAATTTCAAGCTAGTGTGGATTGCGAAGGGCAGTGGATGTCTAGGGCCGACGAGATTGATCACAAATATCCGCTTTCAACCTTGCTTGGGCAATCTAGAGGGACGCTCCTCAAAGTCCAGTTTGTTCTGTCCGCGTGCTTGGTCGGGATACGTGAGTCTCACCTTGGTGGTTTCGGTGGTAGTCTGCCTATGGGGACCACGGTTACTTGCGGCAGTGCGGCAACCTCCGTACACAAATAGGGCGGAGAGCGCTTGTGCACGACAACAAAACCAAACATGGGTCTTTCTCTGAAGATCACATGATGATCTTCCAGAGGCTGCTGACTCGTACAATGGCCACACTAGACGTAAATCCTCCCGTAAATAGAGGGATGAAAGAGCTAGATCGGTTGTTCTTCCGACGTATCGTTCCTATTCTCGCTGCTAAAATCGATGCCCGCAAGACGGGAGAGTTGCTCAGGTCGTCCGCTCTTCGAGGCGCCATACTCGATATCCCGAAGATCACTAACGTTGTCAAGTGTCAGGACGGAGATGATAGCAAACGGCTCCTGCTGCTGGGAGTGAAAGAAAAAGGTATCTGACCGCTCTAACGTTACTATTTTTTCGCCTGACTCTAAGTTAAGGCAGATCACTTGCCTATTCCAGCTAGAGAGTACCTTGAGGCGCAGGCGGCAGCTTTGGTATCTCACAACATCGACCTCGACTACGAGTTCTGGACGGCGGATCAAATTCTAAAAGCTGTGTTGCCTCTCGAGCTTGGAGATGGGTCTCCAACTGCGTTCTCCATCAACGGACATATCGGTAAGGTCAGCCAGTCAGGTTCTTGTCGACTCAAACTTATCAAAAGCTTCATGCTTAGCTCATATGAACCTACGCGACGAGTATTTGCCCTACAGATACCTAATCGGTCAAGTCATCCTCGATGTACGCCAATTTTCTATTTAGCCATTTATGCTGTGGCTAATCTCCGTTGCCAGTAGAAGAACAAGATCATTCGGACAGTTGTCAACAAACTTGACAATATCGACACCGAGTTCAGGTTCTTCAAGATGGAAGTTCTGGCCGGTGAACCCGACTTCATCATAACCCATGTCGGTGTTCTCTCTGTGACATTGAGATATACTAATGGTTCTGTGCGTTCCCATTATAGAGCGAATCCAACTGCACTTTCACTCTCGATTTTTCTGCGGTTTATTGGAACTCTCGACTCGCACACGAGCACGAGCGGCTAGTCAATCTGTTTACATCCAGCCCCGAAAACTCTGCGCCGCTCGTCGCCGACGTCTTCGCTGGCGTCGGCCCTTTCGCGATTCCAGCCGCAAAACGAGGTGCAGTGGTGTTCGCAAACGATTTGAATGGGGAGAGCACAAAGTGGATGGAAGTCAATGTTAAGAACAACAAGGTATAGCTCTCTAGGTTATCATGCTGAGATTGACCCGGCTTACGTTCGGAACAGGTCGTTCCACGAGTAAGAATTACTACTCTTGATGGCCGAAAATTTATTCAAGAAGCTGTTCAAACCGCCTGGAGCTCGCCGTTTGGACCCGAAGCATATATCAAGCCGCTAACCGTCAGGGAGCGTCGGATGAAGCAGCGAGCAACCAATCCGGTGCCAACAGCCTCCCAGCCTGCACCTTCGTCAGAATCTCAACCCGCCCCTGAGCTTCCGCAAGGCCACGATCCTCGTCGAATCGACCACTTTGTGATGAACCTCCCGGGTATGGCACTCGAGTTCCTCGATGCATTCAAACCCTCTTTTGCTACCCTCGTCTCATCTCAAGATCCCGAGGAGGTTAGGAAAGTTTACCGGTCTATGCCAATGGTTCATGTGCATTGTTTCACGAGGGAACTGGAAGAAGAGGGGGCAAGGAAGGACATTTTGGACGTAAGTGCTGAGACTGATGGTGTATGGGCGCTATTGATTGGATGTGGCTTCATAGAGAGCTCAGACTGCGCTTGGGTCGATTATAACTGAGGAGGTCCAGCTGCACCATGTGCGAAAAGTCGCACCGAACAAAGAGATGTACTGTTTGAGTTTCCGTTTGCCTCAATCATTCATCAACCCTTAAAAATACCTACACTTATCTCTGAATTAATTATGAATGTTAGGTGGTTTAACCTACTCACATAATCTATGCAACAGCGATGGGCATTGCAAGCACAAACGTCGACCTAGCATTCCGTGGAAGAACAACAATTTTCTTTGCACCGTCGGCCTGCCAGGTTTCGGACGAAGACCGCCTGCCTCCTTCGGAGGTCCCGGTCGGTTCGACGGATACAACCGGGAGGGACAGCGTACCATGTCGTAGGGGCAGTAACGTCAATTGTATCGCGTGCTCGCCCCCGTCCTGTGGAGATCTGTCGGCGACAAATCGTGAAGCGTTCGTAACGACTAACCGTTGCCATGTATTCTCCCCGTTTTGGTCCACACACTAGCCACCCCGAGTCCATCTCACACACAACATCGTAGCGCATCATGGTCTCGCTTTCGCCTTCTTGGCCTAAGCCACTCCAATGGAAGGAAGAAGTAATGGTAAGTGTAACATCGATGGGCTGGCCGGCGTATTTTTGGACCCCCAGGTCAAGATGTGGGGTTATTCGTACCCGGTTGACAATCTACAAGAATATTGTTAATATATCGATTGGAGAGTGTACGGATAATCCAGTACTTACATTCATCAGAGGCACATCAAACGGCATAGTGACAGTCCTCCATTTTGAAGCTTCGGTTCTTTCATCAGACTGCGATTCCAGGTCAATCTTCCGCATGTCCTACGAGGAAATCAGTAATATATTTTCACAAACCACATACCACGTACCTCGATAGCCTCGGCAACCGAATGAGCGTCCAGCTTTACAGGTGCCTTTTCTACAAGTTGTTGCACCCATGGTTCAAGATCGGTATTCGCGGGGGACAATATAACAAGTTCAAACATATCAAGCCAGGTGGCATCTTCAAGAAGAGCGGCTTTTATTGTTTCGCGCTGCTGCTTCTGGAGGCGAGGATTGGAAGAATTAATAGTGGAAGCATCAACCGCGCCCTGTATGATTTTGGCGAGATCTAATGGAGAGGAGGTTATAGTGATCTATCAACAGACTATTCTAAGCGTACCTTCATGCAATGACCTGTACGTGATTACAAGCTGAAGGGTTTCTCCGACTGAAGCGGGCTATTGGAGAGGCTCTAATAACGGGTACTTCATCACCCACCTGGTTGTTCATTCGAATTACTCGCCTCGATCTGGAATAGGAACGGGGCGGGCTGAGAGGGACGGACAACCTATTTGCGCCTGTTTGCCAACAGATAGGGCAGCATACGCTCAAGACTCACCACAGATACGGGGGACCGCCTACATGGCTTTATTGCAAGCTTTCCCGGGACCAAACTATTCCTTAACGTAGCTTTTGCTACTCTTACCGGCTCCTGGTTCGCAGAGTGGATTACAACATTCGTAAACAACCTGAGCAAGAGTATCAGCATCACACTTGACAATCCCTTCTCAACTGACTTTTGATTCCGAAACTTGTCGTTGATATTTACGATCAACGGTAGGCCGGCATATGCTTTACATCTAGCCTTGACGTTGCGAGTCATATCTGGTTGCGAAGTGGTTGTATAGGTAAAGCTGAGAACGGCCTAGGCGCAGCGGTCAATGGGGTGGCGCAACATCTAACCAAGGCATTTACCTCTAACTCGTCGTTTCGAGGGGATCCAATATATGGGACAGAAAATGCAAGCTCCTGATCGGGCGACAGGTTTCCGACGACAATACCCTCCTTCGAAAACTCGACCTGGCCTAAATCTTTTGACATGGGCCCCCAGTGTTACGCACGTTGCCATAATTAGATCACAAACTTCTTACCATTATCAACAACCTTGGCCAAGTCCAGAGGGTATTTGACCTGATTCCCCGGCGACGAAACCCTCAGAATACCAGATTTTAACGGGTTCCTCCCAGCGCGAACCTGGAATAACACCCGTTGATCGCCTAAAATAACTACGAAAGCAACCACACTTAGTCAAGATATATGCGCATAAAAAGTGATATACTTACCGTGGCGTGGTATTTGCAAGCCGAGCTCAACAGCTCGTTGATCGACAGGCACACGCACTACCGTACGGGCCTCTGACAATGGTCTTTTAACGAAGCTCGACTTATGCATGTAGTCCGGACATTGTTGCTTGAAGACTAATCGCGATATCTGATACTCATGTTCGGCTGTGGCGAAGAGACCTGGGATAGGATCCTGGGGAGTTGATCAGCTGAACCCGAAAACCTTCCTATTATAGAAGCACTAACTGGGCAAAACAAGGTGAGCATCGAATCCCCAGAGGGGAGCTGAGTCGGCCAGTGCTCGAAGGCGAGTCGCGCTCCATCACAACCAGTGAGTACAACCCTGATGTGTTCCAAACTAACAGTCTGCTCACAGAAAGTTAGACGGTGAACATTTTGGATATCCCAAACTGCTTACCAGAGGCAAGGTATTGGTCACAGACACAGCTAATGCCGAACCATCCCGTGCGCCATCGAGACGTGCAGTGCCGCTAACAACTCGGGCAACAAGGGGCGTAAAGTCGTCGATTACGATATCTAATTCGATCACATCAGCGCACCGTGCACACTTCTTGCTGAGTAGTCACGTACCAGATGAAAGATCATTCGTAGCCTTAAGCACCTCCTCAAAAACCCTTGCAACACGATTCATCGTGGCCTCCGTACGCGCGGCTTCAGGAACCAACAGATCGGCTTTAAGAAGCGCAAGCGCTCGTCGAACCCAATCCTCATCCGGTCGTTCCTGACTTGGCTTGTCCACGTCGAGATGCTGAGTCCGGGTATACGATTCGAGAACGGACCAGTGCTGTTCGATATACTGTGAAGGTAGGCCGGAATAGATTGAACTTGCATTGGAAAGTTCATCTCTATGTCTGTACCGACTGGTCAGTTCAACCGTTTTCGAGCCAAAGAACCAAACAAACAAATGAAGAGCAGCCAATATCCCTTTCAGCCGTGCCGCAGATCTCGTCCTTCCGCTCGTAACGCATGTATCGATTGCTCGCGCAACAAGCTGCTTGTAAAGCTTGTCGAATTCCGTAGGACTCTCGATCGCCTGGAGAAGGCTAGGATTAGTCACTTCTGTGCGAGAGAGTCGCTTAAAGTCTTCGTCATTCGGACCGATCGCCGCGTGGGGATCATACGACGCAGAGGTGGGTCGGCTTTTAGGCGGCTGGTCCGGGAGCGAGGTTGTAAACGGGACTGTTCGTGGGAGGTGGCCGGCGCGAATTCCAATTTTGTCTAGCTAGAGTGACGGTTAGAGGCGAGCTTGCTAGTATTTAAGACACACCTGGGCCCGCGCAAGCTCTAGCAGTTCACATTTCGCCGCGGTATAACTAACGTCTTTCGTATCCGATACCGATTCCTGGCCCGAGGCGCCCATCATCCAGGCGTCGCATTCGTCGACTACATTGAGGGAGCAGGAGTAGATCCAAGACTCCAAGAACGGCTCGTTCAACGAGTTCTAGAGGAGATTAAGGAACTTCCACTTTGCTATCTGGGCTAGAGTCGAGACGTACCTCATTTTCTCGAAGTGTGCGTGCAAAGGAACTGATAAACCTCGCAGCCTTGGAGGCTACGTCAGCTATGGCACCCATCTTGGCTAGTAGGAGGCATTGTCGAGCAAGAAGGTAGCAGCTACCGTAATAGTCAATAGTTGCTCGCTTCAGCACATCACAAAAGATCTCTCACCGAAAGTCGAACACACTTATAGCATTAGACATGATAAGATCGCGATACGGTTTCTTCGTAACCGAAAGTAGAGGTGCCGCATCGTCTCCTGGCGCCGTGCCTCCTAATTTTCCGAACCACGAAAGGTTCTTTTCTATCATGGCATGTCAGCAGCTCAGTAGCAAACCATCCCAGGCTTGACTTGCCTTTCAAAACTTGATAGAACGAAGCCTCCAACTCCGAGTATTGAACCAACGCAGCATCGAGCAAAGTCATCCCCTCAAACGATTCTGCGATACTTTCCTACACAAGCTGAATTCAAAACAGTCCGGATAACGGGCCCAATGCATACCTTTAGGACAAAGAAAGTACAAAAGTTCCACCCGGGAACAGCACGTTGCGCTTCTGTTCTCCTTACATCGTCCATCCGCTTTGCAACACGTCCATCCAGAGTCGTGACAATCGCTTCTTTGATTTTTGCAATCAATTCTGTCCATGCAGCGGGATCCTCCTGTCCTCCCGATACATAGTTTAGCTGCACGCATCTAACGTTGCTCAGCACCATATCTTTCTGCTCTCGTAAGAGAGATAAGATCGATGCAACTTACCTGTCCCGTTTAGCAAGCGTAAAATCCGCTCTCATTCGATCAATGATACTACCTTTCATCTGGAATAGCCGTTTGCTGCCGGATCCTGCCGTGTCCTGGCCAGGGGACGAGACAGTGACGAGCACGATCAGCCATTCCTGGTCGCGTTTGGATTGGGTAGTGACAGACGCGACCCAGTCTTTGAGTTGTCGGCGTATAACGTTTTTGTATGTGTCTGCATCCTAATACCGTGACTGTTGACTACACCACAATAAACTGTCGGAGGGTGAAACCTAGCTTACGTACCTCACACATACCCAGCCAAAGATTGATAAACGGCTTTCCGAGCACAGTCCCTGGAATCTGACTCCTTCCACCTTCCCCGCCAACACTTCCACTGGCACCCAATCCCTCGACAGTACTCAATCGTGCGCTACTTACGCCCTGGTCAAGGGGGACAAGTTCCGCATCAAGATATTGTACAGTCCGGATAGACGACCCAGGCAAGGTTCCGGCGCTGGGACGCCAGTGAAGATTACGTAGAGGTTGCAGCTTAGACCTAAGAGATTCAAGTATGACAGCCGAATGTGGTGAAGAGAGAAGAGACTGGGCGAGCGTATAAGTAATCCGAACTTGGCCGGTGCTTTGGAGGGGAGAGGCGGGGCCAGGGGTGTAGGCTCGCGAGATAGCGGCGACCGACGAGGGTCGTGAAGAGACTGAGGATTGCATTTTATATATTATTCAGTGCAAAGTGTAGCATATCAGAGGGGATAGTGTGCCTAGGTGTGCAGAACGCGTAAGGAAAGTCCGCCTAGCTAGACCACCCAAAATCCAAATCCAGAAGCTCAGACGTAGTTTCGTACTGTACAGTTCTACGAGGCTCGAAAATCCGTTAACGTAAGTATCGCTGGAGCACAAAGACGTGGTCGTGGTGAATCGTCAGGAAGCGTACGCCTTGTTTGGTACGATTTGATCATGTGATGGACACCCTGACTGTGCCAAAAATGGAAAGTATGCCAGCGTTTCCGAAAACTCATACTTGTGCTCTATTTGCACTAGAGGACTGGACCAGGTACACGCTCGTGCTAGCTCGTGCTCTTCCGAGGAAGCCTTGATACTCCCCTTGGACCAAAGGTCATTGTACCAACAAAGGCTTATGTTACGAGTGAGGAAAGTTAGAGTTTATGAGTGATGGAAACGAACTCAGAGCCAGTTTGGTTGTAAGGAGCAAATATAGTGCTTGGGCCGACTTCGAGATCTCGTAGATAGCCTGAAGCCTTCGGTACCGTATGGCATGAGGACAGGCTACTGTGTATACACATCAGTTAGACGGGTGCATAGAAAGAAACCAAGTGCCAGTGCCACCCTAAAGACATATGATGTTTACGCACCAAAGAAGCCCTGAGTGAAGAAGATTCTATAGCTTCATGCTGTGACATCACAATCAGCAGATCAGACATAACAAAACCCCATCCAACGCAACATGCAAAGTCGTACGACAGACTGAAAAATCTCGTAGTCTCGCCGCCTAAGGGGCACATTCTGGCAAACGTACGCTAGTACAAGAAGCACAAGTATCCATATCACTTGAGCTTCAACAAATGCTCTTCTCGTGGAGCCTGTAGAAATCTATTCTCGACTGGTGGTTAATTATGTAGCGAAGCAAGGTGGCACTTTCAACCCGGATGGGGTATTGATCGAACGAGAATTTTGACTACTAATCAATCGTACTGCCAACATATAATCTGTGCAAGGTCTTCCTGCAGATTTAATTCGGTGCTGCTCTCTGGAGTAAGGTTGAGACTGCATATAGCCGGCTAATAGCTCACACTAGCAGCACAACACGAAGCCATGGTATGTCAGGTGAACCGAGTCATATCAGCCACCGTTACTTCCCGTATGTCAGATAGTCATATGTAAAGTCTAGCTGATCAATTTATGCATCTATCGAGCACCGTCAGCAATCATCAAGAAGGCAAAAATCATTGGTGATAGGCATGGGCTAATCTACCTGAGCCCGACTTCGTGATCCAAAGGAGTCAGATTCGCCGCCAGCTTGTCTCAGACGTGTCCCAACCCTTCTCAAGTCGTGACAGCTACTCTAAACTACTTTATTCAATTTATCAATTCTATAAGACACTCTAGCTTTTCAGTCTTTCAAGCCGTAGACCACGTGATGTCATCGGCGATAGCATCGGCTATAACTTGACACTTCCTACAGCATCACCGACGTCGAAGATGTCGTCGCCAACGCCGGCCCAACCCAAGATGGGGCTTTGTGTGATACGGGATAAATATCCACCACGCGCACCGAGCTGTCCGCAAACCCACCCGACCCGCCTCCCATTACCCCATTTATCCCCATGCCTTCAACCCCCCCTCTCCCCACCGAGTGTTACCTCGAAATCCTCCGTTACGTGACGGACTCCAGCGCGCTTTGCCACCTTTCTCAAGCGAACCGGCAATGGTAAGTCGCGCCACCACCCTCTTACCCCTTTTAATTTCCCCTCGGAGTTAATTTTAGACACTAACCATAAGCTATTTAGCCGAGAACTCGCACTACCACTGCTTTACCGTTCTGTTTTTCTCACCCGAGAGCGATCGGTTCGACAGTTTTGCCAGACAGTGGAGAACGACTCGGGCTTAGCTGGCTTCGTTCAGAGTTTCTCTATCGCGTCAAGCGCGAGCCCAAAAGATGAGCATCGGACTTATCTTGAGCGGATTTATGGTGCTTTGAAGAGCATGGTCTCCCTCACCGAACTATCCATTCGTTTAATCGAGCAACCTCCATACCAGCAACGGCATTGGTAAGCACATGTTTCATATCTCTTTAAGTCGGCGGAATCATAAACGTGTTACGCCACTGTAGGATATTCGAAGGCACGACCTTCCAACTCACGCGTCTCGAGCTTCGGATGGACTATGACTCGGCGCTCATCTCGTTCCTCACTGGGCAACCCAAACTCGAGTCCTTAACCCTTCTCGGCGCAGTTCCAGACCACCTCTCTTCTCTCCGACTGGAGCTCCCCTCGACGGCTCTACCTCGTCTCTCCCATTTCCACGGTCACTACACTCAAGCACTCGCTCTCGTTCCTGGTCGTCCAGTAAAAAGCGTACACATCACTCAAGTAGACGATTCAGGTGAATTCGAACCGTCGGATGTGTTTGTCTGTTTGAACGATACGGTCGAGACTATTGCGCAGAGCACGCATATTGGGCACTTGGAAGAGATCACTCTGGACGATGAGGATGGAGATTATGGATTGTTGGAGGTGGTGTTGTGCAACATCCCTACGGTGAAGGCCGTGAATTTGTATGTTACGAGGCATGGTCATAGCTGGGTAAGTTCATTACACTTTTCCACGGTCGTGGCTACTTCGACTAACTCAATCAAGCGCCGGTACAGCACTCCCCAATGGCCATCCTACATCCAAGCGCGCGTCCAAGACCAACCAATGCGCCTTGAGCGGCTCAACACCTCGCACGACGCCTATGCGCGTGAACTCTTGCTCCAACTCGCTCCACTCCCGGTCCTTCCAGTCTTTGAAACCTCTCGGTTACCCTTCCAGACTCCGAACCCCCAACTATTCGCCCCAGCATCTAGCCTCCCGTTCCGAACGCCGTCCCACCCCCGAGCGGGATTCCACAATCAAATCTGGCATAATCAAGCTCAAGAGTTGGTATATGCGTATACCGTTCAGAGCTGGAAGCGCACGTTTCCTGTGTTAGGAAACTTAGACTTTTTGGGTGATAGCAATAGGAGGGTGATGTGAGGTTGTGCGTGAAGATAACGATTGGCCCCTGTCTCGTGTTTGGGCGATATCGGGATAGGAGTTGGCTGGTAGAGAACGGCGCCAGATAGTGTGGGGCCAAAAAAAGGGGTTTGTCTTATGGTATCTAGTTTGGGTCTCTCCTTATGGACTATTTCATTTCATCTATGTAAGCTGTCCTATCCCTCCAGCGGGTCGTCTGGGTTTTGGGGCAGCGTGTACTATAGTTATGCACAAGTTCGTTGACGTCGACGAACTCCAACCTCAGCTCTATTAAATTAATACAGACCAAACAAGCTGAACTAGGTGTACTAGATTCTATTGTGAACTGAAATGGTGTGTTGAAATATAATAGGTCTAATGCAGAGTGGGATTGCTGAATGCCAGTATTTACCAAAGAGAAACTCACTGTCGTACGTTTATCCGGTGACCCGTTTAGACAGCCGGGATGTGCACACTTATCCCCGAAGTTATCGAGGTGTCTCGGCGTTAAAGTCTATCCATACTATTGATCCTGATTGACTCTGATTAGCATGATGATATGACAACTCAAATACATCGCACCCCTTTTCAACTTGAATTCCTCGATTCTTGAATGTTTCGAACCAAAGCATACAAATCATGCGAGTACCCCTGACCAACAGATCAGCAGACTTTAGGTTTGTCTTATCCCTGGACATCTTGCTCATCCTCCACATTTACTTATACACTGGCTCGAATAAGTCTTGCCTCACCGTTGTTAGTGCTATAGACTCGCCACAGATGCACATGTAAATTACAAGATAATTCATATAAGCAGCAGACCATATAGAACACAGTTTCCGCTGGCTAGGAGACTAGTACCTCACATAAGTAGAGCAAGAGGGGGAAACTGGTGCAAGGGGTGGTTTTCAGGTCAACCATCCTGACACCTCTGGGCTTAGCAGTAGTAGTACAAATTGTAGCGCTGATCAATGCGACTCCAACGAGTACCTAAGTGTAGATTTCTGCGCAGCC
>WSTH01000648.1:0-20414 GCA_019616345.1 Ceratobasidium sp. 395
TCTGCCCAAGATCCCCTAGTTACATACATACTATGCACTATGTCCCTCTGTTGCGTTTGAAATAATACCCATTTTTTGCTTGCATATTATCGTTCTTTTTTCTTTTCTTTTTGACTTGGTAGGGGATTTTGTTGTACTTTTTTGGGACCTGGGTGCGTGCGACGGAGAGGGGGTGGAGATAGTCGGTAAATTTAATCCTGATGTGTTGATTTACCATTGTTGGAGGCACCCGTATAGGCTTTTAGAGCGGATTCATTTCGAGCCAGCGGTTGGCGGCAATGTGTGATCAGCGGTGATGGACGAACGTCAGGCTGGAGACCACTGACCGCTGACGTAAGCACACCTGGCAACCATGATGGCTTAGCCACTTCGTTATCCACCGTCCTGGATCAGTGTATATGCGTACTTTCCTCCGCGGGTGGACCTAATCTTTGGATTTGGATTAGAGCCAGACGCTCCTTCTAAAAAATCTATATTGGGACCTTTTGGGTGGCGAAAATCTTCGTTCGTGGTAAGGACCGTCTCAAACAACCTCCTTTTCTCGAAAACAAATATAGCATGGGTTCAGCGAGTATACGAGATCCCCCGCTAGTGAGCAATCGAAGTACGGAGATGGATGGCTAGGAGGTACACTAGCTCCGTACTGCTCTGGGATATGCTTTGTCTTTCCTGTTTGTTCGATTTGGATATCTGTGAGGTTGAATCCCTCTTCTATTCGTCTTCCTTCAAAAAACTATTATCATTTATGCGGGCAACTAACATATCGACAGGAGCTTAAACTCCAGGTACGAAAGCTAGCGACGCGGGTGATGGCTGTATCGGAGATAGTGGCCTTCTCCTCGAGGAGAAAATTTGATGACTGGGATGAAACGAAGCAGGTGTTTACTGCCTTTGCATGCAAGGGAGTGGCCAATTAATTTCCTTAGCGTACTCTTCAAGGGGCAAAGACATAAGGGAGGTTTTATCATTCGTTCGTCATTTTCTAAGTGCTCCTTTGTGCGCGCCTTTGTTCCAGTCGAAAAACGTCATATATATGCTAGCGGTTTAGCTGGAAGTTTCTCTGCTAAGTTGGAAAACGTCAAGGAAAAGGTTGTCGCAAACTCAATTTTTGTCACATATGGCAAAAGAGTCTTCAGCTTCTTATAGGGAAGCACCACGCTCTCTCTTAAAGTAAGGGATGTAACGGACGCGCGAGCGGTACCGGTTGTTCGACCTCGGTGATAAGCAGTTCGCCGGGATCATGCCGCTGACAAAGCACCCGGCACTTCATTGGCGCCCTGGCCTAGCAACAACACCTTTGTTTACAACCACTAGCTCGCGCAGCATAAAGTCTTCGCGCTTGGTCGACTGCTTTGATAACCTCAGCGAGGTGTACATCGATCTCTACCCGTCCTGCTTGTCGCTCTTTTATTGTCAGGCTCCATCCCTCGTCTACCGTGCAAGAAAAAACCAATTGCTGTTGTTCGACATTAAAATTACTATCCCAGCTTCAAAATGACTCGTGCTGTACTCCATACACTTGTTGTGGCTGTCTTTGCTTGGCTGCTCTGTATGAACCTTGTTGCCACTGTATCCGCCCAGCCCATTGCACCCTCAACTCGGGACCTTACCCCCGGAGTGAACTGGTGAGCGGGATTATAACAAAATTCTGTCCCCGGTACTCATTGAACCGCCAACCCCGTTTTCCAGCAAATTCTTTGACCTCAAAACCCACGTATCATGTCTAGGCCTCTCCTCATCAAAAACCGTAAGTTTGTCTTTTGTCCTATAATCGACTCAGCCACGCACCCTAAAGAACCGACCCAGAACCTCAAAGCGCGTCTTATCTCTCGAGCGCCCGACCCTCAATCTGATCCCGCCGCTGCCGGTACTGGACTCGCACCGGCCGCTGTACCCGGGACAACTACTCCATCAGGCACATCCAATCAAGCGCTCACGGGTGCTCTCGTCGTTTTGGGTTTGATCTTTGCTGGTTTCATCCTCTACTTTGCGTGGCAGTGTGTAGGCTTTGCTCGAGGCGGCCGGTCAGGCAAACCTGTGTTTGGATACGTTGGTGTGTGAAGGGGGCTGACGGCGGAGACGAAGAAAGAGGGTGACGGAGGTCGGGAGCGGGAGGTGCGGGGTGAACTAGGGTGTCACTCCTAGTAGTGCTATTCCAACGGGGTGTACGATCAAAGTTTGAATACGGACATTCGGAGTGGATTGTGTTCAAGTTATGGGGTCCGGTTGTGCTGTTAGGATTAGGATTTGCCAAGAGACGTACTTCGGACGAGGCACTGGATGGTGTATGTGCGACCGAGTACGGTGGTCGTTATCCACTTGACGTCTTATGCTTGGCAGGGGAATATGACTCGGGTCCGTACGTGCGACGGGCGTGGAATGACTCTGGACTTTCAATCGTCTTCCACGTTCTGGATAACGTCAGTCGACTCTATTGTTGCGTTTTGTGAATTCAAGTTTACAAACCTCCGCGGCTTTGGGGTATGTATTGCTGAGACTACATGCGGCACGGAGTTGTCCTCGAGGAGGCACAGGAAGTAAGATATAGCACAAATTTGATACAGGTCGGGGCAGACATGGATTGTTGGTCGATTCCATGACTATTCTTGATAATCCTAGTGTACTGGAATTCGTCAAACTATACCGTCCCGCTACCAAGATAACACCGTGGGCCTCACGGCTTTCGATTTCAGACTTACTTTGAATTGACGTATCTACTTCCTGCTTTCCGACAGGAAGCTTACAGACACTGTAGGCGGTTAATGCGAGATGAAGCACCTGAATACCGAGGCTTCTTTGCGGCTTTTAAGATGGGCTGAAGGTTGGTTGGTATCAGCGGATAACCTACATTGCCTTGTTAATATTCTGTTAGGCTGTAATGCTATCTGTGAACGGGACCGCTGGCTCTATTGAGCTGCGCATACAACCAAGCGGAGGTGATTGTTCTACGGAATATGTATGGCCTTATCGTCGATTGGTTCGCTAGAATTTTTAGTTTATTATGAGAGCTGAAATGCTGGCAATTAAAGTTACCTCGCAGCCGGTGCTCTAGAGTCTTTGTCTAACCTTCAATGAGCTTGGCACATTATACTGCGGATCCACCCTCTACAAGCGCTTGCTGTCTGTCGGCGCTTGTGGTAAGCGCCGCGGCTTGCGCGGCAGAAGCCCAACGAATCAACTTCTCCTTGACCTCCATCCAAATATCTCTGATTGGGTTTGTTGGCACCGGAGTTTAATTTCGTGGATTCCGACTCGCTACTTGACATTGGAAGCGCTATAGGGCGCGTGCGTGCGATTCTTATCGTGCCTGGCTTAACTGGACTCCAAGGGGTCATCTTACTGGCCCATATGACGTGTCGTCCCATATCCCGCATCAATTCAGGATAAACCACCTCTTATGCTGTGGTTACCATACTTGGCATCACCAGGATTGACCGGTAGTCGGAGGGCGGTTACAGTGGCGTGGGCTCCGATGAGTCCCCAGAGCCGGGACACATGGCCTGTCACGACCCCAATACCGGAGCGATAGACGCACGGTTATTGGGTAATGATAGAATTTGATGCGCTTGACGAGTGTTTGAGGGATAGTGGTTGGGTTTACCGCGTGAGTATCTCCGCGTCTGAATATAGCGCACCGGCTGTATTCGGAGGAAAAGCTTACCTTTTTTGGGAATTGTTTCCGAGCTTACCTTTTGGTGACTCTCGGTTATCGTGCGCATTGCACGTAATCCTGTCTCGTTTAAATTTCGAAACCGTATGAGATTTCCTAGACCAGTTTTTCACCTTGTATTCCATATGGCAATGCCGAGGAAGGATCTGTGCCGGACAGGTCGCTTTGGTCGATGGACATTTGATCTGACGAAATAGGGGGGACAAGAAAGTCCTAGCGGCTATGTCACCGGTCTCCAGGGTATAAATAGGACTCCCCAGCTGACCTCTACGACCAAGCCGACCTACCTCTTCCATTCTTTTGCCCTTTCCATTCGATTATCCTCCTACCTACTTACTGTATCTTCAACCCCGATCTTCAAGTCGACATGAGCTCTGATCAGAGACCTTCTTTGGCCGAAGAGGGGTCCAGTGCACTGTAAGTAAAGTATATGCCGCAAGATTTCATCGAATGCTCAAACATGGTTCATGCGTTCTCCTCCAGGCTCACTCCAAGTAGTGGCACCATGGTTGTCTCCACTCCCATCAAGAGCGAGAAAGTACAAGTGCCAGACCTAACAGCGGTATCCGTACTGCTGCAAACCAGTCCGGTAGCCATTGAAGCGCTCCCTCTAACGAGCGAAAAGGGCGCCACCAGCGTACCTGTACCAGTACCGTCAGCTCCCAGGCCGAAGGCGCGGTTTGTGCCAGCATCCCGATGGATTAGATTTCAACTTTGGTTCAACACATACCGGTAGGGTTTTTATGATTTCATCCTCGGATATCGTCTCACACGTATGTGTCACGTAGTAAATTCTTCACTTTCATCGTACTTTTTGAGCTCGCTGGTATGATTACGGCGGGCCTGGGGCATTTCCCTTATGCTCGCGAAAACACCGGAGGATTTGTTATCGGTAATGTATTGGCGGGCGTCATCGTGCGCAACGAGTTATTTGGCCGGCTATTATACCTGATTGTGAATACCTGCTTTGCTAAAGTACGCCCTAGCTGTGTTTACCAAACTCTTTACTGACCTATAAGCGCAGTGGACCCCTCTTTGGTTCCGACTGACTTGCACCTCAATCCTCCAGCATCTCGGAGGTATTCACTCAGGTTGCTCTGTTTCAGCCGTGGGCTGGTTAATCTACAATCTGGTCAACTTATTCCGAGACCGGGAAAATATCGCTCCCGGGGTTCTGGCTATGGGAGTCATAGTGTTAGCGACGATGATCTTTGTTTGCATCAGTGCCGTCCCCTGGGTTCGTAACACTCACCACAAGTACGTCCCTGATTCCAAATCGAGACCGTGCAGGGAACTGACTTTGATCGAATGGTCAGCGTGTTTGAGAGAAATCATCGCTTCATCGGGTGGACTGGTGGGTTCGGCAACGTGATGAAACATTCAAACTGATAAGTTGATTCATCGGCAGGCGTTATTGTAACCTGGATATATATTATCCTCGAAAACGGTTATCGTCGGTCACGAAGCACATTTACTGCCAATAGTTATGCGTTTGCACACCATCAAGAGCTTTGGTTAACGCTATTTATGGCCATTGCGTATGTGCTTCGGTTTTTCCGCATGTACCATGTGCTGAACTGCCAAACAGTGTAGTGCTGCCCTGGACGTACACCCGCAAGGTGCCAATTCATGTTGAGCTAGTGAGTTGGGGTATTATCGCAATATCTTCGTTCTGACTGATTGATCATGTGTGCAGCCGTCTCAAAAGGTGGCTGTCCTTCGTTTCGATCGCGGATTGCAACAAGGCCTACTCGGGCGGATATCTCGGACCGCTATCTTAGAGTACCACGCGTTCGGTACGATAAGGTGGGGTCATTTGCGCCTTATTGTCGTACGAAACTTTCATCTCACAACAAACTAGCGAGGGAAAAGACGCCAAGTATCATTACATGGTATGCGGTGTTCAGGGTGATTTCACTCGTGGCCTTGTAAACGATATGCCAACGCATATATGGACTCGAGAAGTAAAGGTGAGATATATGCGGGGTTTTAAATGCTTTACTGACATGGATCTTCATAAAAGTTTGCTGGTGTCGGCAACACTTCTACTTTATATCACCGTGGGATCAGGATATGTACGGGTACTGGTATTGGCGCGGCATTATCCACATGTTTACAGTCAGACCAGTGGTTCTTGATTTGGATCGGTAAGTTCCCTGGACTATTACTGAGCTATAGTACTAACGCTAGTATGTTGTAGGATCCGATGTAATCAAAACGTTTGGTCCAACTGTTGCAGAATTGATTGAGCGAGGTGTTGGTGACCGGGCCATTTTGTGGGATACCAAAAAACTTGGCCGCCCGAAAACTATGGAGCTATTGGCTGAAACCTACTATAAATGGAATGCGGAAGGTATGCCCTAAGGTTAAGTCCATGGTTGATAGGCTGCTAAGCTCGCGAATGGCTTTTTTATCTGCTAGTGGTGATGATTACTTCAAACTGGGATGGGAACGCGGAGATGATGCAAGGCTGTAAGCAGCGAGGGATACCTGCATTTGGTGAGTGCCTCCTATGCCCATACCGAGTGGCTGGCTTATTATTGCTTGTAGGTACACTATGGGACTTCTAGGCAAATTTGTATAATTAATCATGAGTTCTCCATAGAGTGTTTTGGAAGCCAGGAGCTTGACTGTGTATCTAGTAACACAACGCATGTAACTTTTTTGATAGGTTTATGCGCTATTTTCATGAAGTTCCTTAATCGGCTATTGAATCAACCGCCTTGAGGCCCATCATTTGTGGTATAATCTCGGAGCTGTATGCATTGTGGGATGACGCTATTCAGTATGAATTACCCCACCCTCATGATTTGGATATCGTTCCAGCGATCGGAGTTGGTTCTTCATAGTGATCAGATCCCGGTTCCCTGATAATATTGTTTATGGTACACAACTCGTGCACCTCGGAGCAGCTGTCATCTATGGTACGCTTTAGCTCATCCTTAGCACCACAAAGACATGACGGATGATGTTTCGAGTATGGGCTGAAAAACTCAAGTGCGCAGAACGTCTACCAGATTTAGGATTAGATAAGCAAGAGAGTGACGACCACCATCTGAAGAATTTAGAACTCTGGATCAGCCGGAGCGGGTGCGGAGAGAATAGTGAATTGACACCAATAGTTTATCACATTCCGTGTACTTTGATACAATAATTGATAATTAAGGCGAGGAAACAAGCACTCGAAATAATGCTGAAATGCAGCCTATTCGCTCTCAGAACCAGATGACGAGGACTCCGGTTGGTCGAGTGCATCCCTGATGACCCCTACAAACATAGGAAAGACCACCTCTGGGCTATACTGGGAGAGCTCGTATCTCGAGCGGTAAACGTCGTCAAAATACGAGCCCAGTTTCAGAATAAGGGAAAAAATCGCCGAGTTAGTGGCCCAAGCGTTCTCACACGCCGCCAGTTTTTCCCTCATATCAATGCCGTTGCCTACGCAGTCAGCCAGTAGGGCGATTTTTGATGAGGCGATGGCTCGAAGATTCATTTGGCTGAGGTCGTTTATGATCTCATAGGCGGTTGGGGTTGCTTCATCGCCGCGATCATCGACATGCTCAACAGCACACCACAATATCAACCAAAAGAACGATTCCAGGTCGTCCATGAAGTGGTGCTCGTACTGTTTACCAACCATCATGTTGATCACTCGAGTCAACATGTAGGTTGGGGTTCCCTGGTACCGCCTAGGTTAGTAGATCGAGGTTACAGGTAGTGCGTGCCACTTACTGTGCGAAAGTCGATACGAGGCACGCCCTTGTCCGCGATGGTAGCAAGGTTCAAACTGGAGTCCTTTGGTATGGCCGTTTTGCGACCTTTGCCCTTGTCGAGGCTTGAGGATTTAGCCTTCGGACCTAGCTTGCGTCGCTTCGATCCACGTTCGTCTAGATCGGGCTCTTCGTTCTCCGAAGGAGATTCACCGAAAAACGATACGCCCATCAAGTTATAGGCCTTTGACAGATCAAAGTCGTTCAACATGCCAGTCGGGTTACGTCCCAAGTTGTCTAAGACTTCTTGCAGTAGACGCTCTGATTTTGCTAGGACTGATTGCCCTTCGCTCGTCTTTGATCGAGGCGTCTTCCATTCTTTATGGTTGTATCCTTGTCCTTCTTGTAGCATTAGCACATTGCCGTCGCTAATATCTCGGTGCAGTAATCCCATATTCACGAGGCGCCAGTAGCCTACAAGGTAAAGTTAGTGCATGCTACGTTAATCATATATGAGCTTACCAAGAACTGCATCTAAAATGGCTTGAAGGAACTCGCGTGGACTCGCCGCAGTGGATAGGGGTGAACCAATCGTGGACATCAGGAGCCGGCAATAAGTGCGTGATGTCCGTCGAGCATACGCTGGCGAGCGCTCCTGGGTCTGAACGGTTGCTACAAAGAAGGCAAGTTAGGAAAGCACGGATAGAGAAACACACGATATGGCTTACTCTGCCCCGCTCCCTCTAACGTCCCGTTGGGGGTACTGGCACCCTGGTTGACTGAACTATGTACAGCCCATAATCCATCGTTGTCTGGCGTCCTATCCACGCAGTTGCCGCATGAGTTTTCCATCGACCTGCTACAGCCCGGAGTGTCGCACGCCTTGAAAACATCGCTGTGCCACATATACTGCGCCACTCCATATACACCAACCAACCGCTCAAGCACCTCCCCCTCCATCTTCTTGTTCGGATCTCGCCACATCATCTTCAGCACGTAGTCGCGCGTTCCGAGCACCTCTCCTGTTTCTGCCGCCTTCTTCGCTCGATTCGTCCGACCACGCGTCCTGGCTTGCCCCTTGGTTTCCTCTACTTCTTCCGAGATTCCAAATCGGACAACCTCTCGGACGCGTACCACGATCGTTGCACGCCCGCGAATACTCTTGCGATGACACAGCGTACGCATCACCTTCAGCCTCTTCGTCAATGTGTTCGGCGATCCGTCAGTGCTGGCACTGGGTCCAGGAGCGGCAGTCGAGGCGTTGGTGGCAGTGTCCTCAGAAGGAAACGCGGCAGCAGGCAGATCGATGTAGTACTCCAGTTTGTTGTTGCTCGAGAGTTGTGTCGTAAAAGCTGTGTCGTAACCGAAAGCCTCTTCGTCTAGCATCATCAGTCCAGCAAAAGCTTCACGAAACTCCTCGCTCTGGCTGCGCATATCGATCGGCGTCGAGTGCAGTATCCCACTTCGGTCAAATCGCACGAAGGTCACCTCCCACTTGCATATCAACAAGCCATATACATGGCGACGGTGTAGCTGGTTCGCAAACACGGCGCGCGTGTACCGCGCCAACTGTATCAGTCCCTTGTTGAAGTCTTCTGGGAATGGCTTGACTTCGATTGGTATCCTGACCCTCTCCCAGTGTTGAGTTCTACCGTCAAACAACGCTAGATCAGGTTTGTTTCCAGTGGTGTCTTCCCCGTGAGCTGGAAGCGTGAACGCGTGGGAGTCGAGAAATTCGGTTGGCGGAGGATTTTGCGGTTGGCGGCCGTCGATAGCTTGTTTGATTGTGTTGAGTACTTGGACAATAGGTTCGTACAGCTCCGTCTCGACCTTGGTCTTAGGAAATTTGAAACGGTCGAGCTCTTCCTTGCATCGGCCGAGCACAGTTTCCAACCGGGCTGAGTCGACGGTCAAGAAGTTCTTCACGAAGTTTGGATCGTGGAATATAGCACCGTCCATTTCGGCCTGTAACAGTGCCTCAATTTCCTCGGCTTTCGGGACTTGGGAAGTCGCAATAGAAGTGGTTCTGTCGTTACGAGTGTAGGAGGGGTCGGTCGGGTTGTGAGCTCTTTCGGAGGTACGAGAGGCTGAGTGTGAGAAGCCAGTGCTCGACTTAGAGAGAGTTGCGCTTCCAGCACGAACGGGGCTTTCGAATGTAGTGTTGGAGTCTGTTGTTTTGCGGCCTGGGGTAGCAAAAGGGAGCTCAGATTTGGAGCTAGCCTTGCGCTTCTTTTCTTTCTGCGGGGCGGGAGATGGATCTGTGGCACTCTGTCGGGATTGATGTCGTGGGGGAGCCATGATGAGTTAGAGAGCGGTTGGCGGTTAGTTCTCGCTTTGCTCACCTATCCCAGCTTTTATAACATCAGACACAGGTGGCAACTTCTTCTGCGTGGTTGAAGAGATCGTCGTGGCCCACTTCAGGTTGAGAGTGTGGTTCATGAACACGCGTTCATGGCCCAAGCAGTCGAGCAAACACCGACAAGTCTAGGGTGGCGTCCATAGTTCAGTCCCTAGCAGATTCACACTCCGCAGCTAGTATCATTCTATTCACAGATCACCCACCTCACAGAGACAGGAAGTTGCCACCGAACAAAAACGCACCAAAAAAGTGGTGGTTGTGGTCCAGTCTTGGGTGATGCCGTAAATCGAAGCTTTGCCTGGGACCGTAAGCGCCCGCGTGACAAGTAACCAGCTACACAACGTAGCCAACCACAGACGTTGAGGGCAGCGCAGAAACCTCATTCATCGCAAGTGATATCGCAATACATGTTAGCATCGAACTATGCTCCGACATCAATAGGTGCATCTGTTTCGTATATCGTACGCACATAATTGTAGCCGCGTACCATTTAATGGTGTATGCCTCAACGACTGAACGTACTCTTGATGACCCGGATGACACGAATTTTAGCATCCGGGATGTGAGAATTCCACAATTGCCGGAAAAGGTGGCAAATGTGTAATTTCGAGACAGGGTTCAAAATTCTGAAATTTAACGAACAAGACGGACACACCACTTTTTTGAAATGGTAGCTGATGTGCGTCGCTGCCGTGTTTGGAAGTAGCGGCTAGCGCGGTCGGCGGTGGGGTCGGTCAAAGGAGAGAGGGTTGGGAGGCGAGGCGCTGTGACAGAGGGCCGGTCATGACATCACAGGGAGTTTGCTGGTGATTCATTGCTAATCGGAAGAGAAACCTGTCAAAATTTAGCGCCAAGAAAGTTAAAAGGGGAACCCATTCTACAGCTGTTTTGATCGAGTGAGATCGAGAATGGTAAATTATGTCAAAATTAGTGGTATAGAAGATGGAAATCACACTTAAACTTTGCTAAAAGGAGAACCTCATCAATCGGCCAGCATCATTAGAGTGAAACAACAGTAGATTTCAACATTTATTACGAGTCTAGTTACAATATAGTATGTACATAGTGTCAACGGTAAACGAAACATCCCAGGCAATGCTCCTGCATCCATAACCGGTGCGAGTTGGACTTTGCGATTGATCGCGGGAGGTGACGAGCCGGCGCGTCATGTCACAGCGAGTGCGCATTGAGACGAGTAAACGCCGCGAATGGCAGCGCTAACGTTAGTATCGGTAGAAGCAAGATGGATGAGAATGCACTCGCTCTACAGAGTCTGACTCACCCGTCAACTGAAGCCCGCAAATGGCGGGTGGGGCACTGCTTGTGTAAGTGGGGCGAGCGCAGGCGTAGGTGTAGGGACGTGAGCGGTGACGGGCGATATGATAGGCGGGCGGTCGACTCACCATTGCTGCCTGGCATGGCCACCCGTAGCGTGCACAAACGTGGGCGCGCTGGGCAGGTGTGGGAGGCGGCTGGCAGTGAGGTTGATGAGTCTGGGAGTGAGCAAGGGGAGCGCACGGACGCACCAGGGAGTGCACAAAATAGCGCAGTGTCCGTCGCGAACAAGCTTGTGCGCGACCGAGGTCGGGAGTCGTGGCTTAACAACAGCGATGAGGCCACACAAGGGGCGGCGGGTCTGGTGGACGGGCGAACGGCGCGAGGGAAACAAAAATCAGCGTCGGGTACGGGCTGTGAGGCGCGACATACCATAAACGCGCTTGACCAAGGTGCTGAGGGACAGTGGTAGTGCCGGGTAGAGAGTTACCAAGTGTCTGGTAGAGGTCGCATGGTGGCGGAAGGCGGGTGATGATGTGGTGGAGGGCTGGCGGAAAACCGCTAAGTCGTGATTGAATTGCGACCCTGGGTGGCACATCACGTGCCACTCAGATGCGCCAATCAGGTTCCTTGCTCGCCACCACCACTGCTTTGATCGACAACGGACAAGCCAACCCGCTTGCTGCCACTCGCCCGCCACCATCCCTTTCAACTCGTCTCAGTCGCTGTGGACCGACTCGAGTCGGCCCTGGATGACGAACGCGCCCAACGCAGACCGATGTGGACTTACTACGCTTACGCGGGCTTAGGTACGTACGTTAACCGTATTTCATCTATGCTTGTTGACCGTTCAAACTTTGAGTGACGCGTTTTGCCAAGGTCGTTGCGCTTATTCGTGACCCTAGGACCGCCACGCCCATCTTCCCGTCAGGCGAGACGATGGTCACCGGCGCCAAATCCCAAGACGACTCGCGCCTCGTGCCACGCAAGTACCCTGGGTATGTTCTATTGTGTACTCAAGCCAAAGGTCGTCTTGCTGATTTTTGTGTGAACTCTTGTTCGTCGAGGGGTTCACGTCTCCCTCGTACTCCGACTCGACTTTGCCTACCTTGATGTGCTGAACTTCCATGCGCCAACCTGGCCGAGGTACCTACCAAGAAAGGTACACCTGCCGAGTAGAGTTTATTCTATTCATACACCGCACTCGAAGTATGTCATCCTGGTGGTTACCCATTCGTCCTACTGACGCTCCCGCCGCCCGCCACCATCGTTGAACAGGCCGGCTGCGGTATTTCATTTATGTCGCACCGGCTCGCACGCCCGGGCCATTTAGACGTGCTGCTATTGCCGCCATTACCGTCCACTCGACTTCACCGCCAGCTTCGCCATAAAATAACTGTGGCGGCTCTACCCTCGCTCTATTCTCATTTCAACCCCCGAATACTGTATTAGTATTGCGAATCGCTGTATCTAATGTTCTATATTACACAATTATATGCGCCAAAAGTTTCTTCTCAAAAAACCGCTCAAACCGTGGCAAATGTGAAAGTTGAGAAATGTTGAAAGGGGAAGGCTTAATATACGTAAGCTATGCCTTGAAATTTGCAGCCATTAATCTTGAATTTAGCAGTAAAGTAAGGTAATTATTTCTGTTAAAATTCCACACCTTCCGGGCACCAGGAGGTAAACGCAAGATGCTGCTTTGGCCCGTAGTAACAGTAGAATTCCGTTTGCCGCAGCAACGCAGCATCTCGTGTGGTTGATGGCTTCTAAATTGGCGCTTCACTCAATATCCTCGATGGCCTCACTAGGGTAGCTCTGACTCACCATCACATCGGGACCTTCGCGGCCATATCAGCCTCAATGACCGCCGGTAAAGTAAACCGCGGCTCAGAAAGTGCTCTGAGAATGAATTGATTCATGGCCAGCAGTATTGATCTAGGGCGGCTCATGTTTGAAGATCTTCTATATTCAAATATATGCAGTCGGGGAGGAAACTACCTACCGACTTTCCATTATAAAATCCATGGATTTATTTTAAAAACAACGAGTGGGGAGTTTCGATTCTATGTAAGAAAACTACACACGGTGCTCAGCTATATAACCGCCGTACTTCCTCGGCAAATCCTCCTTCGCTCTCAAATTTCTCTATCCCTTCTCCAGCATTCCATTTGACGAACTCCAATACTTCTAACCCATCCTCTTCAGCGTGAGATGAACCAGCTACTGAAACAAGCCCTTTTTCGTGTGCCCACTCGTCAAGACTCGAACGCACGGAATTTTCACTACTTCCCCCAGGTCGCATCATGAACGGCTGCGCATATAGTATGGTTGACGACGCGTCGCCAGCGACTTCCCGACTCGCGCTCGCTTCCTTGACGCTTTGCGCATTCAACCCAACAATCTGCCTGGCTAGCGCTCTCCCCATCGTTCGCACTTCGTTGTCACCTCCCGCCGCCATAAACTGGGGTAGCCTATTGGATTTGAGCGCTAACGCTACCAACGTTCCAATCTTACCCGCCTGCGGCTGGGTAGAGCTGGACTGGTGAATATAATTTCCAACGCGAAGTGCAAGTGTCGAGTTTTGAGGGAGCGCAGGCCCGATAAATGAGCAAGCTCTTCGTAGAGATATCTTTTCGCCGATCTTAGCTGTAGCCTCTTGAATAACTGAGGAGACGGTTCTCGAAGGGTCAAGTGAAACCGGACAGGAGGCAGATGGCGTAGAGATCAGGGGTGCAGCAGATAACACATCTACTGGGAACGGAAGTATGAACCCTGACTTCGTGAGGTTTGAGGGCGAGGATGAGGGCTCCTCGCCGAGATAAGCTGCGGTATGCGCAATATCTGCAACGAGCCTCGTGAAAAGCTCATTCCGTGCGACAAAATCGGTTTCGCAGTTGACCTCTACCATTGCTGCCCGTACTCCAGCGGCCCTTGTCCCTTTGGCACCGGAGGAGCCATCAGATAGAACAGCGATGCCTACAAGGCCATCGTTCGCGATTCGACTGGCAACCTTGGCAGCCTTTTTGGCCCCACTAATTATGCTATCCTCTTCAAGCCATGCGAGAGCTGCATCAAAATCATTCTGGGTAACAAGCAGAGCTTCTTTGGCCTTTGCGAACGAGACCTGATTATCTGTGATTTTACGAATCTCTGCTATGAGCTTGATGGAAGCTTTAAGTTCGACTGGGCGAGGAAGGGATGTGTGGATACAAGTAGTAGACCAAGTATTGCGAAGGAGAGGACGAGCTCGGAAAAGCATGGCTCAAGATTTCCGGGTTGAATTTAACACAAGTAAAGAAGGCGTTTCTAGAGTAATTGGCAAGTAAGTAAGCAAAGCGTCCTTTTAGCAGCGTGCACCAAACGCTCCAGCCAACCAAAGTAGTCACACTAAGTATCCGCAGATTATTCAGATGTCACAGTATCATCGAGGGTAATACTAGTGCAGAGGTCAAGTGAAAGGCTAGACGAGGCCGATTAGTGAAATAAACCAGCTGGTTGGCGCAGAGATCAACCTTGGATCGACCAAAAATAGTTGATTAGCGCCGGGCTGTTGACGTGGTCAAGCGCACCAGGACCCGCTGTTCCGTACCCAATCACCCTCGCGCGCTCACAAGGAATACAGTGTTACTCGTGTTAATCCAGCTCATCAGGTCTAGTAGACACAATCTTCAGTGCCGATTATAATACGAAGGGTGCTGCCCTTACTGTAACCATGTTTCATTAGGCGAAAAGCCGGCGCATACACAGCTTCGAAATGATATTCGTCACAATTTATTTAACGGGGCGTAAGTCACACTTTGAGTGGCGTAAGACCTCGAGTGCGCAACCTGCTGTATATCCATGCTTCGACGTATCGACCTAGACCCAATCAGGCCCCAACCAACGTTCAAATCTCGGATATCGGCCGGCACGAGGTTGATGTTCAATAGATTTTGCAAGGTATGGTGTCGAAGTATATCTAAGTTGCAACCTATATGATCTTTTAATGTAGCAATGGGCAAAGGGGTGTCGACTAATACCTGATACGAAGTGACCCTGCTCTTGCAAGGTGAGAAATGCATAAAAATTGCACAGGGCTGTATGGCGCGTTGTTTCTGTATCTGTAAGCGTCCTGGCTTTATGCCATTCCCCCTTCTTATGAACCCATAGCCGTAGGAGACTTGGGGCTCACTGAATAAGATCTATTGAAGCCTGGCCTTCTATGGGCTTTTAGTGATCAATTGCTGCTTCGGACTGAAAACCGAATTTTTTGCGTCACTCAACGTTGTCGACCGTACTCAGAGGCGATCTCGGAAACCAGGCTTCTGAATAGAGTTTAGACTCGTATTGTGTTGGAATGAGGCGACACGCGTCTAGGTGCTTGGATGGCGGAAGTATGATCAATTGGGCGTTTCCACGATATAGTGCATCGAGGACCGGGAAGTTTTAAGCGAAGAACTGTCGTTACCAAGCTTATCCAGCCTGGCCTGCAACCCTACGGCCGTTGACGTATCCTTCGTAGAAAGACTAGCTTGGGGCCAATCCTCGTGTCTGAATAAGTCTATATGCCACTCGAGTACTGGAAGAGACGGAAATCATCGCTTCGCGATTTGTTTGGTGAGGTTATCGATGTACATTTGTAGAGTGGCGTTCCCTGATGTAAGTTTATCTACTTCAGTCTGTACGGCCTGCACACGCCCCACTAAAGCTGGATGCTGATAAGAGCAAGCTGATGAAGTGATTGAAAGACCCTTACTTCGGAGATCCTCCTGAGCAGCGATAATATCTCTGCACAACTCTGATTGTTAGTCTCTGTCCATGCCGAGTACTGAGTGGGGGTGACGTACTTGATAACTGCCTCCTTTCTCATCGCGTCTTTGAGGATATCCCCAGAGGTTGCTCTTTTCGGAGCTGGAGCTCCCCATCCTCCTCCCATTTCGTCTTCCTCATAGCTAAAAGGATTAGAGGAAGAGTATGCCATCGTCGCTAAGGACGGTCACGCCACGCTGGACTCAGTCACGTGAGCTACTTAACGGCAAGGTCACGTGCTACTCGTAAAGTCTTTTCCGGCACCCGACAGTCAGAGACACCCATTCCTACTTTCTTGTGGATCTGTCTATGCTCGAGAACTCCCGAGAAAATTAAACTTCTCGAGGGTCATCTGCTCAAAAAACTGTGTGAACCTCTATATCGGGCTACTTACATACGAAACACATGGCTCAGATTCTCCGCAACGCTGGGTGTACTCCCTCCTTTTGCTGCTGGCACTGGCTAGTTGGATAAAGCATGCCGCCCCATCCTCAAAAATTCATGGAAACTTATGGCTATATAAAGGCCACTGGCATATAGTGGTCTGATTCTGATACGCCAACAAGATGCGCGGAAAGAGGCGTTTGACATGGCCTACTCCAGGGGTTTCTTTTCTTTTGACTACCATCCCCGTTGTATCGACGCCGCCTCTGGCTATTTACTGGATGTTAGGATTTCTTTCATTGAGTGACACAAAGCGTGTCCCTTTCCTACGAGTAATCGCCACCGAGCGGCAGCGCGCGTTCGCAGTGGTTATCATTCTTACCATCTACATGTGCTTGAAGCACATGGCTCGGACCCTTTCCAGGCATCGCGATCGGATGGCGTTGGGTCCGGATGTAGCCGAAGCGCCTTGTGCAAAAACTAGGCTACCTTGGAACTTGGACTTTATTCGAGATGGTGTGAGAGCTCGAGAAACAGGTGGGTATACAATTATTGCTGTATTTATTCCGACTTACAGCTTGATAAGAGTACATTGGAGACGCCTTTATCAAGTATTTTAATACCCTCGGGCCAACATTCAACTTGAAGCTTTTTGGCGGTGATCAGGTCCGTTTATATATCACTGTTCATTACCTTGATAGGGCTTAAGCATTTCTATAGCTCTTTACATGCGATCCCGAATGCGTCAAGGCTGTGCTTAGTACAGATTTCAACAGTTTCGAAAAAGGTGGCTACTATCTCTACACGTTTCACTATTGTATAACTTTCGTATCACCACTAATAATATGATTGCAGGCAATGTCTTCAAAGCTAAAATGCGCTCCGTCTTGGGAGTCGGAGTTTTTAACTCCGACGGCTCCATGTGGCAGCTTCATCGGTCCATGACTCGGCCATACTTTCATCGTGAACGGGTTACGCACGTTGAGCTCTTCGCCCAGCACTCTGACCTCGCAATCTCCCGCCTTCTATCTCGTCTCTCGGAACCTAAATCGCCTGCAGTAGACATCCAAGATCTGGTTGGCCGATTTACGCTCGACTCTGCGACCGAGTTTCTATTTGGTAACTCAACACGCTCATTGAATGCGCCTCTGCCGTACCCACACGAGCCTCTAGCAGACGGGAGCACGACGTTTGCGGCTGCGTTCAATCGAGCACAGGAGCAGTTGATGCTAAGGTTTGGGCTAGCGAAATTGTGGCCATTGTTTGAGATTTGGGAGGATAAAACGGATAAGAGTATGGGAGTGATCAACGCATTCACGGACCCCATTCTGGAGGAGCGACTTCGGATGAAAAGAGACGGAAGACTCAAAGTCAAAGATAGCAAGGTACCGGGTGATGAGGAAGGCGACACCTTATTGGATCATTTAGTAGAGTTTTCAGATGGTGGGTTCACTTTATGGTTTCACTGCGTTGGTGCTAGGCTGATATGTTGGCCGTCTGGCGCAGATGAGAAGGTTATCAAAGACGAGCTCTTGAATATTCTCATTGCCGGCCGGGATACGGTACGTAAACATCATCCGCCACCGAAACTCGTGTTTTTATTTCAGTCTATATTAGACCGCTGCAACCTTGACATTCGCATGTTACGCTCTTGCTATGTACCCTGCATGTCTAGACAAGCTTCGAGCTGAGGTACTTGGGACATTTGAAACCTCTCGGCACCCTAAATTTGAAGAGTTAAGAGGAATGAAATACCTACGAGCCTTTATCAACGAAGTACTTCGGTAAGCTAGCGTATATCTATGGCCTGATTCTCCCACTAAATCACCGCCTTAGCGTTTTCCCCCCTGTACCTTTCAATGAACGTACTGCAGTCCGATCAACAGTGTTCAAGGCTGGTGGTCAGAATGTCTATGTTCCTAAAGGCGCGCAGTACGTCTTTAGATATCAATGACAATGATCCACCACCAATCCTCAACACATATTACAGAGTGCCAATTTCGATTTTACATATGCATAGGCGAAAAGACCTCTGGGGTGTATGTGGTTATTCCATCATCGTGCTATTGTGTCCACTGACAACGATATAGCCCGACGCAGATGAATTTGACCCTGAACGATGGCTCGACGAACGAATGAAAAAATACGTAACCCCAAATCCGTTCATTTTTTTACCATTCAGTGCAGGCCCTCGTATCGTGAGTAATTCACGCTTGGGTATCTACTAAAGCTCTAAAACTGCTTGATATGAAGTGCTTGGGGCAACAGTTCGCATACAAGTAAGTTTGAATAACCCCCGGCGTACCGGTTGTCTAACTTACTTTACCCGCCGCCAGCGAATCATCCTATTTTCTGGTTCGACTTCTCCAACGTGTCGACCAAATTACACTTGCCCCTGAAGCCCAACCTCCTGAATCCCTTCCGCCTCCACACTGGAAGAATGGCTCTGGTCGCAAAGCAATTGAACGGCTCTGGATGCGGAGCCATTTGACCACTTATTCAGTAGTATGTACCTTCTTGATTGGTCACACAACGTTGGCTTATCATGCTGCTGTCTTCTTACAGGGTGGTCTGTGGGTGCGTATGCGAGAAGCGAGTGATAGCGGCATAAATATAGCCCCGGAAGCTTTATGAGATTGAAATACATTTGTCAAATCTATACCGCTGGTGTGCTGAGTAACTGGTTCGTCATTTATCCGGCGATATCTAATCGCTGACAGAGATAAGTGATTACTCACTCGCCGTAAATACCTTCTGCCAGTATGTCTGTAAGCCTTCTTCGCACGGCTCCATGAATAATGTTGGGCGGATTTTGAAATTTCTGCCAAAGCGATTGGCACAAGAATCGCTCCCAACGGTGCTTAAAGCCTGAGCATGAGACGCGAGAAAAATCATCGACTTGCATTCAACTTGATTTTCTACAACCACTGTGATGTCTTCTATTAAACATATATTCATCCTTGGGTAAGTAAAACAAATCAGTTACTGTCCTGGTCGGTTGGTACATAACCTCATTTTCACTACAGAGCGACTGGTTACGTCGGTGGAAGTCTCCTTCCTCAACTACTGGCTGAGTATCCCTCTGCTACTGTGGTAGCTCTCGTCCGCAAGCCCGAGGCAGGCCAAGCGGTCAAGGCGCTCGCCCCGAGCAGAATCACGGTCGTACAGGGATCTCACTCCGACCTTGCACTAATCGAGGCAGAGTCTTCCAACGCCGACCTGGTGCTAAATATTGGCGACTCGGATGACCTAGCGCTCACAAAAAGTATCATTAGTGGGCTGGGTAAAAGGGAGAAGAAAGGTATATTGCTTCATACTAGGTAGGTTTGTCCCAAGCGTGGTCTACACTTACTGATGGCTGAATCTGTTGAACTCTGATAGCGGAAGTGCTGTAATAATCGACGGAAATATATCTGGCACACTGAGCGCCCAAAGCGACAAAATTTGGGACGTGAGTGGTCAGATTGAATAACTTTCCATAGCAGCACTAACGATGTATACATAGGATACTAATACGGAGGACATACGTGCTATACCTCAGGCCGCCCCTCATCGCGTCGTTGATCTCGAGTAAGCATATAAGCTGTTTTCACAGGCGAAATTCATTAAAATGAATGGGTTCTATAGGGTCTTTAAAGCGCATAACGATGGCATTGTCACAGCTGCCATTATTTGCCCAGGCCTTATTTATGGTGTCGGCACTGGCCCTGGCAACAAAAAATCGATCCAAATTCCCAAGATTGTTGAGTTCGTATTTTGGAACGTTTGTGGGAAACCAAACAAATCGCTAATACGACTAACAGAGTTGCCCTTCGCCGGCGCGCAGTATCTCACGTCGGCGATGGCTCAAACCTGTGGATCAATATCCATGTGGGCGACCTAGTACAACTCTATTTAGTAGTGCTCAAACACCTGCTACTTCAACATGAAAAGGGAGTTAAAACGGACGCATACGAGAACTTCTTCTTTGCCTCTTCCAGCGAGTCGTCGATCCACAAAATCACAGAGTCGATCGCCCCGGTGCTGTACAAAAAGGGTAAGTGTTTGGCCAATTGAGGAGAGCCCCACATTTCTCAACGAGTATTTTAGGACTTGTCGATAGCACCCAAACTCAGAGCGTAAGCCAGGAGGAGGAGAAAGAGCTTGCAATGTATATCGGCCACACCTCCCGCGCGGTCTCTAAGCGAGCTGAGGATCTTGGTTGGTCGGCCAAAGAGGAAGGTTT
>WSTH01000649.1:0-20374 GCA_019616345.1 Ceratobasidium sp. 395
ACTTGGAGGTCAACGGCAAGAAGTGGGCTGATGGCAAGAACGTGCGTATTGGTCTAACTATGGTTACTGGGTCTCGAATATTGACGTGCTGCCTTATAGTTCAAGTAAACCCTTTGATCTATTGTTATCGAAATTTGTTGACTGAACTTGACAACCTTGAAATGGGGCGAGGATCAGGATTAAGGCGATTTTCGTATGAAGAGCATGTGAGAGCGACGCGTGATGGAACCGTACCCTTTCACCAATTATTTATACTCAGACGCAGTAGACATGGTAAGCCGCAAGCGAGCCGCAAGCGAACCAAATTGAGTCAAAGTGGCATGTCAAGCGCCCAGCGCTTTCTGAAGCTAAGACGTTATTGCCAACCACCATGTTAGACACCAGCGCCAGTCGTGCAGTGTTTCACACTCCCGAACTGCTTGGTATCATATGCAATCACTGTCCTAGTGAAACCTTAGCTAGACTTACTCGAACGTCGGAATACTCCTTCAAAGTCGCTGCTCCACAGATCTGGAGTGACTTGGACAGTGTACAACCATTACTATCATTACTAAACCCGACTGTGACGCTCAAAGAAGACCCGAACGTGGCAGGTCAATTCATACCTGAATAAATACGCTATTAACATTGTTATACTAGTACCTAGATGTTACGCTTCCTGCGTACTCTCCCGAGGCTTTCGCGCGTTTTGACTTCTATTCCCCGATGGTTCAAAGTCTTCACGTAATTGCTCAATGGGAAATAGGTGGACTGAAAATTCCTAGGTTCTTCGTATCGTGCTGGGAATGCTTTGGGGATCGGGGGAGCCCACTTCCAAACCTTCACACTTTTGGAATATTGAAGAGCTACAAATCCGACGAGGAAATCCTGCTCTGGCTCTCCATTTTCGTGTCGCCTGGACTGCAAAATCTCACCATCATGTCCGCCCACGGTCTAGCTCAATCAAGCCTAATCATTGCCCTTGATCTCTTGCAAGACAAGTGTCCCGGACTCAAGCGGCTTGTAGTACCCTCGGACCTTCCAGTCTCGCAGTCAACCCAAGTGGTTAACTCCCCTGTGGCTTTACAATGCCTGCGAGGTCTCCAGTTTTTGACTCTCCTCCGAGTCCATGGCTGCTTCATTGACTCGGAATCTCTTGTTACTGTATCTTCTCTGCCTAAACTTGAGAACTTCACCATCATCAATAATTTACCTTACTATAGTAACATAATGGAGGTTCTAAGGTCTACACCACTACTCGACAATTCATTCCCCGCACTCATCGCCTTTAATGTCGTTTCCCATTGGTTGGATGTTCTAATGTACGACTTCCAAGATGCTCCGTCGACAGAACAGCGCACGTTTGTAAGGGCCCGCTACGTCTCGTACACGAGAGGCCATACGTTGCCTGCGCCTGGAGAACCCGCACTCGGCTCCCTCGTGTTTGTTACAACCAAGTTCAAGCCTCGATTGTGGCCGATGCACTTGGGTCAAATGCCTCTAGATTGGGAACAACCGCCACGTACAATCTTTGAGGACCCCAATTGGGAGTACATGAAGTGTTTTCAACTTATGCAACTCGACATTTTGAACTCTAGTCCTGACCCGCTGTTCACACAAGAATCGTTTCCACCGTTACCTACTCTAAAATTCCTCAATATGCCGGATCAATTCCTTACGCTAAGTCAACTTGCCTACCTTAGCCAGCAGATGCCCCTGCTGTATACTTTACGCTCCAACCTTGCGGACGTTTTGGATGAAGTACCCCAGACACTACACCTCAGCACGGCCCCGTTGGACACGTTCAAGCTCGTTCAGCCGTTGAAAAACAGGCTCGAAATTCGATTCCCAGATCAAGTTGCACGGTGAGTCGCTCAGTCTCCGACCTCAGTCCCTGGGCTTTAATTGACGTAAAAACGCTCATTTCTGATGTAATGGGACTAGATTCCTACTTGCCATCTGGCCAAAGCTCCAGAGATTAGACTATGAGAACGAATCCCGAGACGGCCAGCCAAGACTTGAACTCCTCAACATGCACCTACGAGCTACTCGAGGGGCCTTAGAAATAAGGAAGAATAACTGAGAGCGGTTTCGAACGAATGATGTACCGTCGTCGCCTGCCCATCGACTCTCGTCTTTCTGAGTGATGTTCGAGTATGCCGTATCTCTTGCTTCTTATCATATGGCCTGACGTACCAAACATAGCAACGTCGTGGCTTGATGTAATTATATGCGCCAATATCATACTTGGATTACTACCGAAGCCTTTTAATCTTGGTAGTATTCTCATGCATTTAGGTATGTATTAAGCACCCCTAAGTAAGAGCCCTTTTCAACTAGTTGCAGAATTCGGAGAGATGTGAAAGTGAACCACGAAATGGTGTATGGATATGATCCCCATGAATAAGCACGGGCCACACATCATCTCGCATTTGATATTTTCAATCTCATTTATCAGGATGTTTAAGATTCTATTTTACACCGTCCGAACGGTAAGATCTCCAGTATTTAAGCGTCTTAAATAGCTGATAGCATCACCCTCCGTCTCTCGTACTGTTTTCTGCGTAGCATAACTTAGCAATACAGTGAAAACACGAAACCTGCGACTCGGTGCCGAAATGCTCAATTGCCAATTCAGAGCGCCAGATGCATCACGGGTGGCTATGCTTGACTGCCAGGCCGATGCGTAATCGGGGATAACACCGTCCCTAACTTCGACCACTATGCCCGACACGAATGTGACTCGAGTAGCCAACAACTCTGCCATTTTAGATATGGTGTGCGACCATTTAAGTCGTCAGGATATTCTGTGCTTGTTACACACTTCGCGTCTAGCTTTCAACTGTGCTGCTCCCCGGATTTGGAAAACTTTAGATAGTGTTGGGCCTTTACTGATGCTCCTCACCCCTAAGGTAGGGTTCAAAGAACCAGAGGGGATCAACGAAGATGACGATGAGGAAGAAGGTGATGAGAGCGACGAGAGCGATAATGGTAGTGACAGTGAACATGAGGACGAGGACCAAGACGAGAGCGAAAGCGAAAGTGAAAGCGAAAGCGAAAGCGAAGACGAAGGCGAAGAACCCAAAGAGCAGAAAGAAGCAAAAGAAGAGACCTTGAATGTAGGCACAAACCTCTTCCACCAACCGTCTACAAGCTTACCCGCATTGCTCGGACGCACTTAGGTGACCCTTCCCGCGTTTGGTCCCCATGTCTTTGAAAGTTTCAACCGCTACAGCCTGTTTGTTCAGGAGTTGACTATTTCGAGTAAATGGAACCTTGGCAAAGCATCACCCGCCCAGTTTCAACTGCTATCCTGGTCAACGCTCTTCCGTCAAGCTCGACACGGACCCCTACTCCCAAACCTCTGCGACCTTTCAATCCAAGGGAAATTCCTGGACGGCGAAGAAGTGACACTCTGGTTGTCGACATTTATCTCCTCTTCCTTAAAAAATTTGAACCTTTGGCCCGATTACGGAAACGCTATCCCGTCCCATCACGATACTGCCATATTAGGGGTATTCAGAGTGCGTATTCTCGTCCAATTCTGAGACCAATTCTAGTGCCAATTCTCGTCTGTGATTGGCTAACCCAAGAATCAGACAAGAATTGAACGAGAATCGGACGAGAATTGGCACGAGAATTGGCCCAGAATTGCAACTCTGAATACCCCTATTGACAACTCGTGGAGAGTGCTCAGAGTTGGTAATTCTCGAGCACTTCTCGTCCGATTCTGGACCCAGTTCTTAAGTTGTGGTCGAGTTGTAGCCGAGTTGTAGCCCAGAATTGGGCCCAGAATTGGCCCAGAATCGGCGAGAATACGCACTCTGAGTACCCCTATTGTGCTTGGGCTTCTTATTCAAAAGTGCTCTCGGCTCTAGAGGCTTGTTCACAAACTCAGTATAACTAGTGCCGAGTACGACCACGAGTTCATCGAGCAGGCCGCTGCGTCTGAACTAGTCCTTACTCCTCTTGCCTGTGGACATTTGCAAAACTCACAGTATCTGACCCAGCTAATAATCAAAGGATATTTCATCAATTCGGAGACTCTGGTTACGCTTTCTTGTCTACCTAAACTAGAAGAGCTCACCATCCACCAGGTTGTACGACCTGACAGACACTTGCACCAAACATTCAAAGATACCCAGCTATCTGAGGGTTCATTCCCGGCTCTCTGGCAACTTCGAATCCTAACTCTCATTCTCGATGATTTCAAAGCCGTATGGAGCACTTCTCCACTTGCGTTCGGTCTCGAAAGAATTTCTCTCGAATACGGGTCAGCTCAGACGAAGCGGGCTAGTAGGTCTATTTATGAGGATGTCATACTCCGGCCTCTACTAAAAAATGTGCAAAATATTTGGCATAGGCTTCTTGTCCTCAGTCTTCCAGACCAACTACTCACGCTTCAGCACTTGGTTCATCTCAGTCGCCTACCAATGCTCAAAAAGCTTTGTGCTGCTGGGTTCAAAGATCTTACCGAACAGATCCCCGAAGCGCAGCCTTATCAGGGCTCTCCTTTACATACCATCAAACTCACAAAACCATTAACGGATAGAGTCAAAATCAAGTCTGCTGAAAAGGTTGCACGGTAAGTTGAACAGTATCACACCCCGACAATAACCCTGATCACTATCCCACCCATTGCTATGTACACAGGTTCATGCTCGTACTATGGCCCGAATTGCAACAAATAGTGTACCATAATGGGTCTGAAGAGACATTACAGCCGGATCTCGAACTACTCAACATGCATATACGCATGTTTCAAGGGCTAGAGGCGAGCAAGAGAAGTATTTCAATGCGTCACGGGTCAGATGCCGTCAAGTTATTCGATAGGCGTTTGCCGTCTTTTTGATAACTCACCCGTTATTATTCCGCCCACTTATCCTCAAACGCATCTTTTTCTCATTTCCGTCCTAATTTGTTGATAATGTATCCCTCGTGTTCTTGAATTCAGCCTAACCGAGCCAGGTCTTCACTAGCAATACGCATCTCGATGGTCGACCATTTTATAACCTCCAATGCATTTGATACCAGACCTATAGACCGCAAATCAACGACAAAAATACGGTTCACGCATACTACAAATCCGGCCAGAAATTACAAACAATATCTTAAATTGGGATCTCATGCAACTCGCAATAGACAACGCACGAGGCATACATCGCCCAGGACCACACTACACAGGATGGTAAGTGCCTGCTCAATGCAACCTCAGACTCAGCGCATACGTCCCAGTTATATGCATCATAGATCGACTCCTGACATACTCATATCTCGCCCGGACCACTACTTTCAAGATAAGCTTAACCTTCACTAATACAACATTGAGCCCCCAATATAACGCTGCAGATACATAACACTACTAGGGGCAGTATGATGCTGGGCCACAATAGTGTTATACTAGGTATTCTACCTCCACCGACCCGCTATAGGATCATCCAGCCAAGCGCGCCACAGATTAGCGAAGGACAGCGCCTAGTGCCACTTACACCCGTCTAACGGTACTCAGCCATGTTCAACACCAACGGAACCCACCTGTTTAACAACTACGGGTTTCGCTATGGTATATCCAATTATACTATAATCAGAATACTCGCATAGATATTGTATGCTCGTCGCGTTTGAAATCTACGACTGCGGCCTCTTTTGTTCCCACCCTATCGTTGTAGAAACTTTATTGTCTCAACTTGATGATGCTGAGGTGGATCGAGAATTGGTTTTAACGTATTATTGTACCATGAAAATCAGTGTATTTAGAGATTGAACATACCAAAGGTAATGGCTCACCACGATCGCTTTCAAGTGTTGGGGGAGTACAAGGGCGACGCGCAAAGCAGCGCAGGTGTCGCTGCTGTACCCTTTTACCAACCACCTATACCCTAAGATGCGATGGACTCTGCAAGCCGAGAACCAAATTAGGTAAAAGTGACACACCAAGCGTCCAGCGCCCAGCGCCACCTGAAGTTGAGCTGAGTTATTGCCAACCACCATGTTGGACATCAGCGCCAGCCGTGTGTTTCACACTCCCGAACTTCTCGGTATTATATGTGACTATTGTACAACTGAAGACTTAGCTCGACTGGTTCCAACATCAGAGTATGGGTTCGACGTCGCTGCTCCGCGAATTTGGAATGACTTGGGGAGTGTGCGACCGTTGTTGTCATTACTCGATCCAGTTATAACAATCGAGGAAGGCCCTAGCGAGGCGAGTCAATTGGTTTTTGTATACCTAAGTTATTAATATTACTATACTAGTATCTAGATGTTGCGCTTCCCGTGTACTCTGTCGAGGCTTTCGCACGTTTTGACCTTTATTGCCCACTGGTTCAAAGCCTTCACATATCTGACTCATGAAAAAAAGATGAGCTAGTAGTGTTTGGACTCTCGGTATCGTCTTGGGAATGTCTTGGGAATCGGGTCAGCCCGCTTCCGAATCTTCAAAGATTGACGCTTTCAAAGAGCTACGGATCCGACAAGGAAATCCTGCTCTGGCTCTCAAATTTCGTCTCGCCCGGACTTCAAGATCTCACCATCTTCTCCTACTACAGCCTATCTCAATTAGCCCTTGATCTCTTACAAGACAGGTGTCCTGGACTCAAGCGGCTCGTAATACCCTCGGACTTTTCGGCCTCACTGACAACTCAGACGGTTAACTCACCTGTGGCTTTACGGCGTCTGCGAGGTCTTCAATATTTAACCCTTCTCCGGGTCCACAGCTACTTTATCGACTCAGAATCTCTTATCATCGTGTCTTCTCTACCCAAGCTTGAGCGCTTCTACATTATCAATAATTTACCCTACTATAATGGAGTACTGGAGATTCTGAGGTTTACCCCGCTACCCGGCGATTCATTTCCCGTACTCGTCACCTTTCGTGTCATTTCTGAGTGGCTGGATATCATGATGAGCGACTTCCCAGGTGACTTACCGAGAGAACGTCCCATAATAGTAACCGTCCGCTATCTGTCGAAAAGAGGCCATACTTTGCTTGCTCCTCAAACACCAGCACTCGACTATCTCACGTTTGCTATAGCTAAGTTTAAGCCTCAATTGTGGCCGATGTACTTGAGTCAAATGCCTTTAGACTGGGAACAACCGCCGCGTACTATCTTCGAGGACCCAAACTGGGAGTATATGAGACGTTTTCATCTAGTTCAACTGGGTATTTTGAACTCTAGCCTCGACCCACCGTTCATGCAAGCATCGCTTCCAGCGTTGCCTACCCTAAACCACCTCGATATGCCGGATCAGTTCCTGACGCTTAGCCAACTTGCCTATGTTAGCCAGCTGATGCCTTTTCTGTTTGTTTTGCGTTCCAATCTAGTGAATATTTTAGATGAGGTACCTCAGACACAGCACCCTAGCACAGCCCCGTTGGACACGTTCGAGCTCGTTCAGCCGTTGAAAAACAGGCTTGAGATTCGATCCCCAGATCAAGTTGCACGGTAAGTCTTCCAGTCTGTGACCTCGGTCCTCGGGCTTTATTGACGTAAAAACGCTGATTTCTGATGCAATGGGTCTAGATTCCTGCTTGCTATTTGGCCCAAGCTTCAGAGATTAGACTACGAGAACGAATCTCGAGGCGGCCAGCCAAGACTTGAACACCTCAATATGTACCTACAAACCGCACGGGAGGATCGTAGAAACCAGAAGGAATAGCCTAGAGCAATCTTGAACGAGTGACATAGCGTCGTTACCCAACCACCAATTCTCGTGCTTCCGACTTGTGTTTGAGTATGCCGTATCCGAACTCGATTATTATACGCGTTGTTGTACAAAACTATAGCGATTCTATGGCTTTTTGTGACTATATGCGCTAATCTCGCACTTGTATCACGGACCACCATGTGCATCGGAAGCCGCTCCCCCGGATTAGGAGCACTGTAAAGCACAAAGAAATGAGTATCCTAAATACAAATTCTCTTCATAATTGACTACGGACGTCGGGAGACGTAAGAGTGAAGTACAGAACAATGGCCCATGAATCCAATTGTCATAACTTGATTAGTAAGCTGTACGGTGAGTTAAGCGCTAGGCCCTAGCTAGACCCTGGTTACGGCCGACCACCATGAAAAACACCAGTGCCAACTGTGTATTTAGTACTCCTGAACTCCTCGATATTATGTGCGATCACTGTACAAGCCTTGATCTAACTCGACTGATTCGGACATCACAATATGCGTTCAAAGTCGTTGCTCCTCGAGTCTGGAAGGACCTGAAGAGCGTACAGCCGTTGTTGTCGTTGCTGCGTCTGACCATGGTACTTAAGGAAGATCCGGTGGAGGTAAGTCGCTTTATACGTATGTGCCTCTAATCTCTTAATACAATCATATGCAGCGCCTGGATATCACACTTCCTCCGTACTCTCCCCAGGCTTTTGCACGCTTTGACCGTTATAGCCCACTAGTTCGGGCACTCCGCGTCTCAACTGCATGGAACGTTGACGAAATAACATCCTTCGACTTCTCGCTATCATCTTGGCAGTGTCTTGGTAATCGGAAGAGCCTGCTTCCAAACCTTCGTAGGTTGACGCTTTCGAAGCGCTACAGATCCGATGAGGAGATGCTACTCTGGCTCTCAGCTTTCGTACCATCTGGACTTCAGAACTTCAACATCCTTGCCACCAGTGGTCTAGCTCAATCGACCATGGTCATCGCTCTTGACCTTTTGCAAGACAGGTGCCCGAAGCTCAAGCAGCTCGGGTTGATCTCGAGCATATCAAGCCCGGTTGCACCACCGGATCTCTCTGCACAAACTTCCATAGCCCAGATGGTTTATTTACCCATGCTTCTAAGACGCCTGGAGACTTTTCAATCTCTACTTTCCCTCCAGATCCCAGGCGGCTTGATCAACTCAGAGTCCTTTGCTCTCATAGCTCGCCTGCCCAAGCTTGAGAGTCTCCATATCCGCAATGATCTAGCTCGTAACGATAATTTAATGAGGATTCTTAGGTCTATCTCGCCATCTGACAACCCATTTCCCGCAATTACCAAATTTCACGTCATCTCTTCTCAGCTGGACGTTACTCTGACCGACTTCCGAATCGATCCACATGCGCCACCAGTCACGCTAGTAAAGCTCCAATATCAGCCAAATAGAGATGATGATATCGTAGCTCCTCGAGGACACACAATCGGCCGACTGTCCTTTCCAGCACGCAAGCTGAGCCCTCAGTCATGGCCAACCTATGTGGGTGAGATGCGTGTAGATTGGGAACGACCACCGCGTGTGGCCTCTAGAGACCCAACTTGGAACTACGTGAGACAGCTTCCGCTTGTCCAGCTTAGCATTATGAACTCCCGTGCCGACCCGCCGTTTATGCGAGAGATATTTCCGGTGTTGCCCACGTTGCTGAGCCTAGACATGCCAAACCAATCGCTTACACTTGGTCACCTTGCCCGTCTTAGCCAGCTGGCTCCCCGTCTTCTCTTCTTCGGCTCTAATCTTGTAGATATCTTGGACGAAGTACCACAGATACAGCATCGTAGCACGGCTCCGTTGCAGGTATTCGACTTGGTTAGTCCATTGGAAAGGAGACTTGAAGTTCGCTCCCCGGATAAAGTAGCACGGTTGGTCCCTTATAGCCTTGGATTTTATTCCTATTTTTGACTCACATCATCTATTGCATAACAAATCTAGGTTCTTGTCTTCAATTTGGCCCCGCATTCAGGAAGTTAAGTACGAGAATCAGTCTCGAGAGACTCAGCCAGGACTTGAACTACTTAACATGCATCTACGAGTCGCTCGGGGGGTTACGGAAACTAGAAAAAATATCTCGGCTCGGTTTGGAGTGGACAGTGTATCATCGCTTATTGACCGTCGGCTCTCGTCTTTCTGAGTTCTGTTTCGGTGCCTGATATCTTAATCTAATCTTCTGAATCTACTAATGTACGTACTACAACAACAGAGCGGCAGCCCTTTTGAATTGTTGCGCGCCTGGTGGATGTATGTATATCTTCTGTCATATCAGTACGCGTGTGTTTCACACTCTCGAGCTTCTAGGTATCTCACTGGAAGAAAGCCTAAAGTTGGAACGTTTTGGGGTGCTGTCGGCTTCGTCAACCCGCTCAGGCAATCTACTGCCGAGGTCCTCACGCTCCACGGACGACCGATAACCGTCCCGGCTGTAGCCTCCGACTGTTTGGCTTTGTCTTGGCGAAAGTTGTTAGCGCCCATGAATCCCTTGTGCTTGACCGCCAACATCTAGTTCCCTGTCATTTGTACCTAGTCCACCCTGGGGCTGGACCGCTATTTCTGGGGGTATCTGAACCGTAAGCCACGAGGCTGTCTTCTGTCGCTCTCGGCGATGGAAAGCCGGGGCGGCTTTGTCGGTAAACCGGTAAATCGAAGGATTTACCCGGTCACGGGGAATTACGGTCGTTACAAATCCCGAGCATTGCCATCGTGTGAATATGGTAGAGTAGCATGGCCGTCGGAGCCATCGCTCTTGGGCCGCATGACGTTGCGTGACGTCGCATAATCATGTGTGATTATTTTGCACTGCTTTTTTGGTATCTTAACTATAAACTTGGTTGTTCTGTGTCAGGCTATGGCGATCACAAATCTACGTACATGGTATTTTGTAGCATTTAGCCACTTTTGCGACAAGGGGACAAAAAACTACCGGCTAGTTTCAATGTTTGATCAAGTTAGAAATGTTGCTGGCTGAATATAGGAAGCTCCACACCGTGTATGGTAGCTCCTTGGTGGCTCCACAGCTCCTCAACTTGTACAGTCAGTACAAATACTAAGCGCCAAGTGATCGGCGGATCATGTATAAACTCGCATGATTGTGGCATCATAGGCCCAATGGCATTGCATCGCTATGCATGGTTATGCTCCCCGGTGGGCGTAATGTGGTGTAGCCATGCGTAACGACGGTAGAGTGGCGCGACCACGTAAGGATTCTCTTTGTTCAAGTTTCCGACATTGCAACGATATACCATAGAACCAAATAATTCGTAGCTTGTGCATGACAGCTGAGTGAATTGTTTCGGACAGAATCGATGTGTTCATCTTAAGGAACGTGATTGCCACGACACAAACCAGTAGGTTCTACTGTAGGGTGGGTTCGCCTGATGTGTTATGCATTTGCGAGTGCCTGTGTTGCCCAACCTATAAAATATTCAAGACGGAGAGGTGAGTTCTTTGTGCTACCAATTCCCAAACTTGCATCCGCCTCTCTCGTTGAACCTGACCATGAGCGGACCGGCCGTTGATGCTGCACGAGGATTAGGTTTCAAATCCCAACCACGAAAACTTATCGTATGCATTGATGGCACTGCCAACCAGTTTTCGGAAAAGGTTATTTGTTTGCTCGTCTGTTATGTACGGTGCTAATTCTGCACTACTAGAATACCAACGTAGTCGAACTATATAACCGCATAGTAAAAGATTCGACTCAGCTTACCTACTATAATAGCGGCATTGGGACATTCCCTCTTCCTTTTGAGTGGTCATTTGCGTACTTCCGGAATCTGCCTGCCAGTTGGTTAGATTCGGCGGTCGGCGAGAGGTGAGTTTTTCGGGAAGCGGGAAATCTGAAGGAGGTTGAACATGGCGGAAGTTTTCATCAGGCTGTTGTTAGAGCGTATCGTTGGCTGGCTGATCACTACCAACCAGGGGATCAGATATTCTTGTTCGGTATGAGTATATAACCCCATCTTATTGTTTTCGGCTTCCTGAGCTCGCTGCTAGGCTTCTCGCGTGGGGCATATCAAGTTCGAACACTTGCAGGCATGATTGAAACAGTGCGTTTGACCGTTAGCCGCGAGCTTGTTAGCATTACTTATCCCTGAACATTAGGTTGGGCTCATTCATCCCGGGAACCAAGAGCAAATCCCATTGTGCGTAGCCTTCTGCATGCGTTCATGGGCTGAGTTTGACATGGTCGTATTAGCGCCTGGGGGATATACGCTAGTGATCTAGACTACTCCGTAAAACGCACGTTCAAAAAAACCTTTTGTCGGAAAGAGGTTGATTTGCATTTTGTTGGAGTTTGGTAAGACGAGAATCTTTATGCCATCCTCACAATGGGGTCTGACCGATCGAGATCTAGGGACACCGTTGCATCCGTTGGATTTCCTCCGAGAAAGCCGTATTTTCTATCCGATAGATGCGACCATATTACCCACTTCCGTCATGCCTTGGCACTCGATGAATGTCGAGTCAAGTTTCTCCCTGAACACGTTAACCAGTCTTGGGGAAGTGGGTGCAACCGCACAACACGGGAAGTATGGTTCGCAGGAACGCACTCGGACGTGTAAGTGTATCTACTGCCTGACTGTTCTCCTCCTGAACTATCTACGACCAGTGGCGGGGGAAACAAAGAAAACATGACTCTGGATCGCGGAGGAGAACCACTGAAATGGATGATGGAAGAAGCCGATGAACAAGGCCTATCCGTACGACTGCATGAGGTCAAGCTCGACATTCCGCATGTTGACGTAACTAACTCTATGCAAGCCAACTCCATGCGAGGATTGTTATATAACTTTCTCGAAATTCTGCCATTCTTGCGTTGGAGGGAGCACCTATCTGGTAGCGAATCTAGGTCTAAATGGTGCGCCTGACGCTTGGGTCTTTACATGCTACGGTGCGCTGATCTTTCTCAAGGTGGCCTCACTTCGGGAGCGCTCGGGAGGTACTTCCTCATCAATCGATTCACTGGACAGTCAACGCGATCCGTAACAAGGATAGTTCTAAGAACCTAGCATACACCCCCAAAGCAATAATCTTAGACGACAATTTAGAGGAGGAGGACAGGAAGAAAGGGGTTATCAAGAAGGAGATTGCGTGGGGCGAATTCGAACTAGGAGAAAATCGATTTGGACTACCGGACTGGATTGACAACCATCAAAGTGCACGTCTGATGAACATACTGGAGATGAGACGCAAGCCTGCCAATGACAAGTGGTTTGACGAGTTGAATGGTTATGCTCTCGGGGAAGGTGAGTGTATTTTTCATTTAATGTTGGCTGACTCGCATAAGACTGAGAGAAAATTGCTAGATCCTGGTAAACCTGATGAAATCTGGGCGTACGGAGGGCCACAGTTCCTTCAAGAGCTTCTCGAAACCTATCGGGATCGCAAAGACACCGTGAAGATTATCCGTTCAATCATCGGTTTTGGTGAAGAAAATGCTTGCATTTCTTTGACAGTAGTATTGACTGAATGGCTCAGATCTTGAATTGCAGCCCAGCGGTCCTATGGGCGCACCGAAGTCGACTGTTGGCTACTATGAAAAGAAAAGGGAACAAGGTTAGTTCGTAGGCACGTAGGTGATAAGTCTCTGACACATTCGACTGCAGAGTTAGCCCGGCGTTTGCAGGACGTGGTCATACCTCGTGCTATACTGCTGCTAGAAGGATGGACTGCACAAGAAGAACATCGTGTGTCTGTTTAACTTAATATGCCATCGTTTTACTGAATATCGTCTCAGCCAAATGGCCCGCGCAAAGCTTCTGGGCTCGTGTTCGAAGTTGGTTTGGACTTTCGCTGAAAGATACGGACGAGTCGTACGACGCTCTTAATGGTATGTATATCCTCACTAATCAACGGTTCGTTGGTTTTTATTGGAGTAACAGCCAGATGGAATTGGGACCGGTTACCAAAGGAGACTCGCTCTATGGATTTGGCACGCTTGGTTACCGACATCTTGTCAGATGCTGCAAAGACAAGTGAGTATATCTCGCCTATTTACAGGAAGAACGCGTTTTTGAGACCTAACGGAAATGCTAGGATTCGGACATGTTATACAGGACGCTAGCGAGAAACTGGCTAAACAAATTATAATGGTTATTTATGAATTGCTTGGTGGCCGTCGTAGCTCGTTTGACCCTGAGATGCCAATCGAAAGTGCAGCATCTTGGGAGAAGAAAAAAGCAGGTGCGTCCTGGCGTTAAAAGTGATTTTGCTTTGTCGTCTCACAAACATTCTAAACCAGCTCTTGCGGAGGGAGCCTTGAACGTGGCAATAGCTCTTCTCAACCTTGGTAATGGTAAGCGTAGTGTTTTCTCTTGAACCGCGGAAGCGATCGTCCAAGAACTAACTGTATATAGATGCCCCGAGCTGGGGCGTTTTCCGTGATGAGTCTACCGCACGCATAATTCGGCTGCTGATGCACGGCAAAGAAAAGCACTCCATGTTATCGCTCCAAGCTATGCGCACCGCGGCGCTGCTAACTCAGGACGGCAAGTTCTCCGAATTTTCCAATGGCTCGCGCCGACTTTACTTATCCGACTTTTGATAGATTATTGTGGAATGGATGTCGCGGATTCTGAAATCATTTCAGACCTGGTCGGAATGATGTACGATTATATGGCAGAGGATGACCCAGTGAAGCAACAGCTTGCCAATGAGGCATCTATCACTTTGGTGACATTAACCAAACACTGTAAGAGCTTAAACGTCTTGGATGTAAGAGCGCTGTTAACTCTTCAATCCAGCTTGGTGTTTAGTGAAAATCAGCGATGAGCTTGAGGTAATGGAGAAACTACTTCACGCCATGGAAGCAGGGAAACACGTCGACAACATTCTACGAGTTTTCAGGAACGTTTCAACCGATGGTAAGCTGATCTCAAATATTCCAACCTGGACTGATTAGAGAGTTTTCAACAGTCCCTCTCTATTTTTCGCTTGAGCATATTAAACCCATCTCCAATCTTATGGGTGAAAATGCTGATGCCTCATTCATACTTGCGAATTTGGCTTCTCAATGTACGTTGCGTTTTCTATACCCTCACACACGCTCATCTACATTGGCATTCTAGATGACTTTGACATAGCATCTTGGGATGTCTTTAATAAGAACGAGATCGCAACAAGGGCTGTCAGTTTACTGGACCGACAAGATATGCAAGTTCAAGCGGCTGCTCAGTTGCTTAGGAGCCTAATTGACCAAGGTAGGACCTCAATCCCTATGCGTTACTTGTTGATTAAATCCTTAATAGAATCAAACCTCACAAAAGCTTCAGACGAACCTTTGAACACATCTATAGTCCTTCCTGAAGTGTTTTTGGCTCTCACGGCTTCGCTTCGGGAGCCCTCTCGTTCTCAGCTCGCGATTGACGAGTTACTGGCGACCATCGTGCGATTTTTACTACTAAGTAAGTCTACTAGTGCTAGCTCGGGTCTTTAAACTAACTTTACTTGCTCTCGGTAGAGCCGAGCCCAGGAAATGAGATAGCCGTTTCGGACTTGGAGGCTGAAATATCCGGCTTGACCACGTTGGCACTTGCCGGCAACCCACGAGCAATTTTGGCCGTCTCAGCTGCGTTTGCGCATAGTAAGTCCTTAACTTCGTTCCTGTTATATCTTGTGCTAAACAACTACATTTAGACGGGGACAACAAAGAGCGCGCTAGTCAGTATATGCCGAGCCTTGCCCAAATGATTGCCCTGGAGAACCAGAAATTCCTGAAGGACTCGATGGAAGTGGTTACGGTCCTACTCCACGCAGGTTTGTGGATTCGTGAAGCCGAGATAAGAGTTCGCGCCGTTGACTCTCAAGTCAGGTTATAGTCTTCGAAGCTTCCACGCAAAAAGTGTGATGGATGCTGTGGTAGCAATCATAAGGGCAATCTACGTGGGCCAGCTGTTTGCTGCGAGTGGTATGTGCTATATCGATGCAAAATTACACTACGTTAACATGCTACAGCACCTGAGTCTGACTGGGAGAAAGAGCAAGTTATCTATGCAGCTTTCGGCCTGCTTGAAGCGCTGTGTGTTGATCGTAAGTTTCTCTCGTCACGCGCGTATATGCATCCAACATTGAACATAAATCGATTAGCGGAAAACCGGAACTACTTGGCTAACGCCGGTATTCTTGAGACTGTCATACTCGAATCGAGTAGTATCTACGCCACCGATGAGACAATTGAGCAGGCAAAGGCGGTGGTGAACCGTCTCGCTGAGTACGGTAAGCTATCTAGACCTCGGCTTAACTATTTACACATATTTCTAACACCTTACCCTCTCACTCAGAGGACCTCGCTCCCAAGGTTGCGAGGTTACGCGCACAGGGTTAGTGCTACTGTCCCCAAATGAGCTTGCTACTTATATTTGAATGTAGTGCCGGATTCCGAAACAGTTGGCGATTATGCATGAGGCACAAAACGATGACGAGAACCCGGCTAAAGCAGAGGACGATCAAGGAGAGGTGGGCGAAGCGAAAGATAATCCAAAGAATTCAAGCGAAGACGAGGGCGGAGCGCAGGAGACGAGCTCGCTGATACCTAAGGATTAAAGAAACACCTTAGTTAGAGAGTCACTGCCGGCATTTTTTTTCCCTCCATGATGCGATCCATTAACAGGTGGAGAATTTAGTTCCAATATCAGCTTGATTTTAGCATCCGCGAGTTGCTCAGGAGTCACAGAAATTAAGAAAAATATCTCGGCTCGGTTGAGAGCGGATATCGTACCATGGGTGCTTGGCCGTTGCCTCTCGTCTTTCTGAGTTGTGTTTCGGTGTATGGTGTCTTGGTCTGATTCCTGAATCTGCCAGTGTACTATAGTCATAGAGTGGTAGCTGTAGCGCCCAGCGGGGTGCGGGAGACTCTAAAGAACAACGAGAGAGAGCCTCAGCACGATGGAATCGAGCTGAGGGGAGACAAAGGGGAGACAGACCAACATATATGAGACTGACCCCTGAGACAAAGGGGGCAACACGAAAGCCCGAGAGGAGAATGAACAATTAAACCAGAAGGGAAATGTTCATGAACGAAGAACCCTCTGTATGTGACGGGACCCGGGACCGCCGCTGACACGCGCTGCGCTCCGGTGGCTCCGTCCGACATCGTTGCCAACCACGATGTTAGACACCAGCTCCAGTCGTGTGTTTCACACCCCCGAACTTCTCGGTATTATATGTGACTATTGTGCTAATAAGGAACTAACTCGACTGGTTCAAACGTCGGAATATACATTTAAAGTCGTTGCTCCGCGAATTTGGAACAATCTGAGGAGAGTACAACCGTTATTATCATTACTGGGTCCGACTGTGGCACTCAAGGAGGATCCTTACGAGGTATGTCAGCCTATAACTGGAGATCCAGGCTCATGATACTATTATACTAGTACCTAGATGTTGCGCTTCCCGCATACTCTCCCGAGGCCTTCGCACGTTTTGACCTCTATGCCCCACTGGTTCAAGACCTTCACATATCTAGTTTATGGAAAACATATGAATCAGGAGCTCTAAAGTTCTCGGTATCGTCTTGGGGTTGCCTTACGGATCGGGGGAGCCTGCTTCCAAACCTTCACAGATTGGCCCTTTCGAAGAACTACAGATCCGACGAGGAAATCCTGCTTTGGCTCTCGAGTTTCGTGCCGCTTGGACTTCAAGGTCTCGCCATTCTCTCTAGCTACGGTCACACTCAATCAAGCGTGATTATGGCTCTAGTTTTCTTGTAAGACATGTGTCCTGGACTCAAGCAGCTTGCGATACCCTTGGACTTTTCAGACTCGCAGACAACCCAAATAGTTAGCTCCCCTGTGGTTCTACGGTACCTGCGAGGTCTCCAATCTTTGACTCGCCTCCGTGTTCACGGTTGCTTCGTCGATTTCGAATCTTTTGTTATTGTATCGTGTCTACCCAAGCTTGAGAGCTTCTATATCATCAATCAGTTACCCTATTACGACAACGTACTGGAGGTTCTAAAGTTTACGCCACTTCGCGACGATTCATTTCCCGCACTCACCACCTTTCATGTTATTTCGGACTGGTTGGATGCTATTATCACCAGCTTTCAAGGTGCCTCGCAGACGGAGCAGTCCATGATTGTAAGTGTCCGCTATCTCCCAGACAGAGACGATGCTTCGTCTGCTCCTAGAGAACCCCTACTTGATCACCTTACGTTTGTTACAACCGGGTCTAAACCTCAATCGTGGCCAATGTACTTAGGTCAAATGCCTTTAGACTGGGAACAACCGCCGCGTACTATCTCCGAGGACCCAAACTGGGAATACCTGAGATGTTTTCAACTTGTTAAACTTGGGATTCGTAACTCCAGCCCTGACCCGCTGTTCATGCAAGGATCGCTTCCAACGTTAGACTCTCTACTGTATCTCGATATGGATGATCAGTTTCTTACGCTTAGCCAACTTGCCTACGTTGGCCAGCAGATGCCTCGTCTGCGTATGTTACGCTCCAATCTTGTGGATGCTTTAGATAAAGTACCCCAGACACAGCACCCTAGCACAGCCCAGTTGAACAAGTTCAGGCTTGTTCAACCATTGAAAAACAGGCTGAAGATTCGATCCCCGGATCATGTCGCACGGTAAGTCTCTTGGCTTCTGACTTCTATCCTTAGGCTCTAATTGACGTGAAACCTCTCATCTCCGGCGCAACTGCTCTAGATTCCTACTTTCTATTTGGCCAAAGCTTCGGAGATTAGACTACGAGAACGAGTCTCGGGAAGGTCAGCCAGGACTCGAACACCTTAACACGCACCTACAAGCCACTTGGGAGGTCATATAGACAAGAAGGAATGACTCAGAGCGGTGCCTCGAGCAAAGTGCTAGTCCACTTTCCTTTTATGCGCCTCGGTTTCTCTGCTGTATTCCTCGTTCTTTGACTCTCCTGTAATGTCGCACCACCGGAACCAGCCCCTAAACGACAATAATAGATACATGACATTTAAAAAAACCAGAGCAGTTTCCAACGAATGACGTATCGTCGTTGCCCAACCGTTGACCCTCGTCTTTCTGATTTGCGCTTGGGTATACCGTATCTGAATTCAGTTGTCATATGCGTCGATGTACTGAATATAGTAGTTTCATGGCTTGTGTGACTATATGCGCCAACCTCGCGCCGTTTGTATCACGAACCACCATGTGCACCCAGAAGCCCCCCGGCCCCAGGTTGGGAGCACTCTAACGCACTCAGAAATTGATAATCCTAGTTTAATGTCTCTCAGTTCACGATCGATGACTGACACCGAAGAAACGTGAAAGTGAAGTATATCATGAGGTATGGATACAATTGGTATACTTCTGCAATAGTACACATTTTAAGACTTGTGGGCTGGATTAGTAAGCTACGATCGTCAGTTAAGCGCCAGGCCCCAGCTTAGACCCAGCCAGACCCAGGTTGCGGCCGATCACCATGACAGACACCAGTGCCAACTCCGTATTCCATACTCCTGAACTCCTCGATATTATATGCGATCACTGTACAAGCGGTGATCTAACTCGACTGATTCGAACATCGCGATATGCCTTCAAAGTCGCCGCCCCTCGAATCTGGAAAGACCTGAAGAGCGTGCAGCCGTTGTTGTCGTTGCTGCGTCTGACTGTGGTGCTCAAGGAAGATCCGGTAGAGGTAGGCCGTCGTATGTTTATACGCTCATAACCTATCAATACTATCATATGTAGCGCCTGGATATCACACTCCCGCCGTATACTCCTCAGGCTTTTGCGCGCTTTGACCTTTATGGCCCACTGGTTCAGACAATTGACGTTTCAACTGGGTGGAAGGTAGACGAACTCAAATCTTTCAGTTTCTCGCTATCATCTTGGGAGTGTCTTGGGAATCGGAGCAGCCTGCTTCCAAGCCTTTATGGATTAACACTTTCAAAAGGCTACAGATCCGACGAGGAGATCCTGCTCTGGCTCTCGGCTTTGGTACCACCTGGACTCCGAACCTTCACCATCCTTGCCATCAGCGGTCTAGCTCAATCGACCATGATCATGGCCCTTGATCTTTTGCGAGAGAGGTGTCCGGGACTCGAACAGCTTGGGTTAGCCTCGAGCATATCAGACTCAGTTGAACCACCAGATCTCTCTACGCAGACCGCTATAGCACAGATGTTTTATTCACCCATGACTTCGCGCCGTCTGGAAAGCTTCCAATCTTTAGCTTCACTTCAGATCCCGGGCCGCTTGATCAACTCTGGGTCTTTTGCTCTCATCGCTCGCATGCCCAAGCTTGAGAGTCTCCATATCCGCAACGATCTAGCCCGCAACGATAATCTAATGGAGGTGCTTAGATCTACCCCAGTATCCGACGACCCATTTCCCGCAATTACGAAGTTTCATATCAGCTCGTCTCATCTTGACGTTCTTCTGAACAATTTCCGAGCTGTTTCGTATTTGCCGCCAGTTACGCTAGTAAAGCTACAATACCAGGCAAACAGAGATGACGCTCCTCGAGGGCACGTAATCGGCCACGCCTCGTTTATCGCCCACAAGATTAGCCCTCGGTCATGGCCAATTTACTTGGGTGAGATGCCTATAGGTTGGGAACAACCTCCGCGCATCACCCCTCAAGACCCAACTTGGAGCTACGTGAGACAGCTTCCGCTTGCTCACCTTACCATTCTGAACTCCCGCACCGACCCGCCGTTTATGCGAGAGACGTTTCCTGTGTTACCTCTATTGATGGGTCTGGACATGCC
>WSTH01000650.1:0-13773 GCA_019616345.1 Ceratobasidium sp. 395
AGGAGTCGATTTAGACAACTTAAAGAGGAACGGATCCGTCAAGGAATAAAGATAGAATGGCGTATAGTTGAGGGTTTTGTTTTGTATTATGAGTCTGTAAGCAACTTCCCCAAGCACACTTTTGCCATTTTTTGATATGTCGCCTTTTAGGAGATTATTAAGGATCTAGATGTAGCAATCCTCCTTCGCTCGCCCGGCCATATACTAAAAAAGCGAAATAACGGGAGGCAGTATCAACATAGTGGTGAGATAAGTTCCAGTTATTTGAATCACTATCAATACAATTCACTACTATAGATGGTACGGTATGGGTCGCCTCGTCCGAGCACTGGGATCGAATATCATACCCTGCATACATCCGTGGGCACGCACACCTCTTCCACAATGAAGACGTAGAACAGGGATCTCCTGTCGGCTCGCTCAATCTTACTATGCTAGACGGAGAAGGCACGGAGCGCAACATGTCGTTTGAAGAGTTTTTTACTACCGCAGCGAGCACAATTCTTCGGGCGAGTTGAATTGGGAAGGTACATACACTGGGACTGGGAAAGGGAGCTAGGATTTGGACAGCGAATCAGTATAGATTTAGACTCGTATTGATAGTGGATTTCCTTGCTACTAGAAATATACCCGTAATGTTGTGGTATACACGCCAAATTATGTAAGACCTATCTTGAGTGCTTTGAGTTTGATCGGGCTCAGCCTCTTTAGCCTTCAACCACCAAGCTTCGAATAACACAGATCATAATCCTGTTTGTGAAACTTAACGCACTAGTCGGTCAGAGCCCCGATTGGAGTATTTTTGGTTACGTCTTACACTTTGCTGGCTAACTGGACAGCACTTTGGCTGTCAAACCGCCCGACGACTCCTGGACTCGTCTGCGAGGATGAAGACAGAAGTCGTGGTTATTGGAATCGGGCAAGCACACGTTCCTACCTGAGAACTAAACCGCTCTCGTCGTGACTTTCTCTGACCCCTGCTACAGAGGCGGGACCTGTTCCGGGAAGACGTCCTTAACCAAACAACTGAGCGCGGTCTTACCCAACTGTGCAATACTTAATCAAGATGTACGTGTTGAATAAAATCCTAATGCCTCATCCGCCGCAGACTTATAAGCTACTCATCTCGTAGCGCTATTGCACTGTACGTGCTCAGATCGCGAGTTATTCAAGGCGATTGACGCCTGTTTTAGCCAGAGGCGGAGCTACCAATACACCCAGTCCACAAAGTTCCAGACACAGATGATGCAGATACCGCGATTCAATGGCCAGAGTTTCGAGCAGCGTTTGAGGAGCTGGTGGAACAAGGTAAATCTAGTGAGGTCTTGAGGAACGGCTCGGAGATTGAGTCCCCATCGGTGAGTGGCTTCCAGTTGTACTATTAGAATTGGGATCTAATGGTAAATTGCCAGTCCTTCGGGTACTTATCAGATGAGCTTTTGGACCAGTGGAGAGAGCGATTCGCTGGGAATCAGGGAGAACGGTTAGCACGAGGAGTCAACATCGAATGGCGCATAGTCGAGGGATTCATCCTGTTCCACGACCCGGTACGTACCTTTCCTGCATGCAAAGAGATTATATCCCGTATTAATGATTTCACCTAGGATATTTATAAGTCCATTAGCTTAAAGATCTTCATACGGACACCTGGGCCTTTATTGAAGGCTCGGCGAGAAGCTAGAAAATACACAATGAGTGGTGAGTATCTCAGCCCGAGTTTGACTTCATCAGTTCTCATCCTGTACGTTAGTAGATGGAAGTTTATGGGTGCCACCCCACAACTATTGGGAGCATATTGCTTATCCCGCATATACCCGCGCTCACGCTCGCTTTTTTGAGGGTGGTGATGTTGAGGCTGGGAGATGCATCGCGCCCGACCTACTTGTCTTGGAGACACAAGGTTCGGGGAACGGTATCGTTTTTGAGGAGCTTTTCAACTCGGCAGCGGAGGCGGTTTTATCAAAGAGCCAACTAGGACTACACACTTGAATAACTTCTTTCAACAAGTACTTTTAGAGCTGTCACACGAGTCAGGACGAGAGGGTCAACCTCAATCTATAGTTTTACTGTATATACATACACACAAACACTAGAATATCGTACATTTTTCCAAACCAGTAAACCACCAAATCGCATCATATGTTTTTGTTTTAGTACATCACCGACCCTAGATAGGCAGGAACCACCGCAGAGGCTTCGAGCTGGACGATATCGAAAGGTACTGGCCAGGATATAATCGCGCGCACAAACAGAGGGAGGGTCCGCAAAGATATCGTCACCAGTATCGCTGGATCTCAACAAGCACACAAGCCTGTTTTTTCGATACCATCCTGCTTACAGCCCGATTCCACCGTGCTTGCCACGCATGTGCGCATACACCTCGTCTCCAGTCGCAAAGCTCGACAAACAGACCCAACATATATGCGTCCGACACACGGTACACATCATGTGGTTGCATCCCGCGATCTTTTCGATGTTCGCATTGCAGTTGGGGCAGTTTTTGACATCGTTGGATGCGCGCCAGCGGTCGAACGATTTTTGGATCTCGCTCTCTGAGTGGGAGGCGAGATAGTCTTCGCAGGAGATGCCTTCGTGATGCTCGACGTGACAGTGGGTGCAGATATGCACGAGGCAGAGGCGGCACTGGATCGAAGTATCCGGCTGGCCGACCCGGTAGACGTACTGACAATCCGGAGTCGGGCAGTAACGATATTGCTCGGGATGCGCGGCGACGTGGGACTGGAACGCCGCATAGAATAACGCATCCTGATCGGACTGCGAGGCGTGGAGCGTAATCATGGAGAGTGGGATAGGAGCCTTGCAATCGCGACCGACGCATACAATCGGCAACGTCCGGTTCTCAGCGGCAGATGCGACATACTGCGAAAAACACGACCGACAATAATGGTGTCCGCAATGAAGCAGAATCGACCCCTCGGGCTGGCAAAGACAAACCACGCAATCCGAGTGTCGGCGGAGCCTCGCGCCCACTTCGGAGTACATCACGTCCAGCGCCTTTTTCACTCGTCGTACGACCTCGTCGTCCCCGTAGAACGTCAGCGATTGTTGAAAAAAGTTGACATAGATGTTGCCTTTTCCGACTAGGTTTCGTAAGATCGTGAGTCCCCCACCGTTCAGCCGTCGGAACACAGGCGGAGGGATAGGCAAGACCCGCCTCAAACTCGCCAACCTCGCCAGCTCATTCCTCATAAGCACACCCGCCTCTTCGCATGCATAGTCCGGCCCGAACAAAATCAACGAACACGTCCGCTGGTCAGCGCGCACGCAGACACCCGTTTGCTCCGCGACGTTCTCTGAGAATGCAGCCCACTCTTCGCTCAAAAAGTACGCGTCCCAGACCTTGTTTCCCTGGAGGTCTCGAAGGGGCTCGCCAGCGAGTGCGCGATCGAGTTGGGCTTTGGCGGATGCGATATGTTTGGTTTCGTTGCCCGAGATCGAGATTTGAACGTATCCGGGCTTGTGAATGTCGTCCTTTTGCCGGACGTGGAGATCTGGATCGTCCATGGACCAGGAATGAAGCTTGTTGAGCTCGCCTTGGAGCGCTGCGGTGAGCTTGACCGGGATCGAGTACTTGATCGTGAGGTGGCGAGAAACCCAAACGGGGGAATTACCGAGGTACTCCCCGCGACGACCTTCAAACACCTTAACAGCAGCCGCTGCCGCCGCCGGGGTCGTATACTGCGCAATCGCATGGTACTTCTTGTCCTCCCGGCGAGTATGAAGAAGTTTGAACGACTCGAGCGGGGCGATATCCGACAAATCCTGCCTCAACTTGACAAGCCCGGCTTCAGACGAATAATTGGGCTGTACGACGAGATCCGAGCTCCTCACGAACCGACCCAACGATTCCAAGTCCGGATTAGCCCAAAGTCCGTCCATACGCACGACGTATCCTCCGTTCTCCCTCATGACCCTGGCCAGATCGTCCCGCTCCGAATACAACGGCTTCATCTGCACCCGACGGTTCCCAAACGAACGCCCCGTAAGCTCCTTGACACGCTCCATAGCGAACCGGTGTTCCCGGTAGGTGATATAGACCGACGCGGAAGGCGCATACCAAGTCACCTTGACCGTGCAGCTCCGCAAAACGGCAGCAGGATCGTGCTCGATCAACGAACTCTGAGCGCCTCCTTCAGGATTAGCCGCCGACCCAGCTCCAGCTTCGTTCAACCCGCGAACGAAACCACCATCAAGCCTCGCGCCCGAAGCGTCCGTATCAAGCCGTACGATAATCCTCTTGCCCCTCATCGTCTGGCCCTGCAACACCCCCACAGCCTCCTTAGCCGACTCGTGCCGATCAAACAGCACACGCGCCGTCGGGAGGTACTGCGTATCCGATTTAGGTTCGTACACTTTCATATACCGCGTCTCTCCAAACGGCGCGACGAGGTCTTGGATGTGGTGTCTCCGGGTACCCCGAGGCAGGTTCGAGATCACGATCCAGGGCGATTCGGCGTCTGTGAAGACGTGTTGGACGCAGGCGCCTGGACCGAGGAGGACGTGGGCTAGGCCGACGCGGCGGATGGATGTGGGTGATTCGTCGATTGGGGGTTGGATTGGGGGCGGTTGGTTGGAGATGGCTGGGGTTGGGGGAGTTGATGGGGGTGGCCGGTCTACTGGTGCGCGAGTCATGGGTGGAGGCCGGTTTGGGGGAGTTGGAGCAATAGTACGAATGTTGGCCGCTGGAGGAGCAGAATAGTCGGGTGTATTGCGAGTGTTCGTAGCCCAGGCTCCACTGTCGGTAGTGTCCGCCCACATCTGTAGATTAACCTCGCGCGGAGGTCGGTTGGGGAGAGCAGGGGTGTTGACATGGGTGTTGGTCACTGGGGAGGTAGAGTAAATGGGAGTGTTGGGAGCGTCCGCAGCCCAAACATCGCTAACTGTATTGTCGGCCCATGTATTTAGATTAACCTCGCTTGAAGGTCGGCTAGGGAGGATGGGCGTGTTGACACGAGCGTTGGTAACCGGAGGAGTCGAGTAAACAGGCAAGTTGGCAACGTCCATAGCCCAAACATCGCTAGCCGTGTTGTCAGCCCAGGTATCCAGATCAACCTCGCGTACAACCGGCTTGGGAGTTTCTAATGCGGGCTTTCTAGTGGCCTTCGACGTAGAAGGGGTCCCACGGTGCGTTTTGGAGCTGCGTTGATTGTAGGTTGATACAGAACTAGCTGGGCTATTGATCGGAGTTAGGATCGAAGAATCGCACGAGCTCGAAGTGTCCTGTCACCAGACGCTCTTTGAGACCATTTCAACTTTGATTAGAGCGCTAGGACTCACATCCTCGACAACCTTCGCTACATCTCTATCATAAACTACTTCCTTGTCCTTTCCGGCCTGTTCAGAGCCGCAATTAGTAGTCGTTTATACCAAGGATGTTGAGACACACATCGCGCCTGTTGCCTCCAGGGGGGTCAGTGCGCCCACCGCGCCCACCATGCCCACGCCTCGAACTACGCGAGGAACGGGAGCCCCGTGTTGGCGCATCTGAGGTCGCTGGTGCTTGAACAGAGAGTACAGAGACCATAGGACTCGGTGGGGTTGACTAGATAAGGGTGCTCTAAGCATCCAACATCATTGACTATCAATGACGCTCACATTTTGGGGAGTTCCCGTCGCAGGGGAAACTACCTCACTTCGATCTTCGGTTGTCTGCTTGCCGGAACGCTTAGACTTGGCTCCCAAGCGATGCCCCCCTCGGCGCTCTTTGGGTGGCTGGGGCTCTACGGTGGCTACGGTTGGGGCGTTCGGCTTTGGAGCGCTCACAACCGGCTGGGCAGGTTTTGGAGGCTCCGGTGCTGGAGTTACAGGCTAGAAGGGTTGAATGAGCATTAACTCGGCAGATAAAGGTAATTTGCATACCTGATCGGGCATTGTCTGGCTATCAGCGGTCTCTGTTTCATTTTTGCGTGGCCTTGCCGAGTAGTGCCTTCGGGTGGCTCTCCGTGGCTGAGCTGAGCCCTGGCTAGTTGCAGCCGCTTGCGATGAGTTCTGAGGGGGATCTGGCATATCGAAAGATGTCTAGAGGGTGAAGAACAAGTCGAACAGAAGAGCTGAACACGCTGAGCGCTAGCAAACAAACGGTTGGAGCGAGGCAGAGCGTTACATGAAATGCAGTTAGCCACATGATAAGACACGAGGCAATGATCTGCACACCTATTGTCCCCAGTATTTTGCCAGAAATTTCCTGCGTCGAATTGAAAGAAATATATACGATAGTCGTGGTTCTGACTCATTGTCAAGTGCATCAGGGCCGTGTTTTACACGCCAGAAACAGCAAACCGGAACACGCGGGGTCTTGGACCTATGAATGACTCGACCCAGAAAAATTTAACAGCACAGTCTTACCTTTGATGCAATCACAATATTTACAGGGTGGCAAACCAATCGAAAGTCGAGATGGGAGTCAAGGTCAAATGAATGATTATGACGTTGCGATTGTTGACCCTACCCCACGTGACTTTTGGCGCGCCTCCATTGGTTCTTCCGCAACCACCAGCGCTCTTCTAATTACGGTCATCTAATTACTCAGAAGTTTAACTTGTTGGATAACTTGCTTAATCTTCTTTCTCTCTCCACTTCAACTACGAACATGTCTGCCGATATCTCACAAATCAAAGCAAAGATCAAAGAATGGCAGCGAGCTCATCGTCGCATCCACGGGCGAGATCCAGGCAAAGAAGAATTGAGGAAAAATCCAGACATGCGTGAGACCACCCCCTTTTAATCGCCTCAAAACTTTCTTATACGTATTTTTTTTCCAGAGACAAAATATAAAATATGGCAAGCCTCGCTCAAAGCCGAAAAGGACGCGTCTATAAACACAACACCACCCAAACGTGCATCCAAACCAATCCTTCCAAAGAACCTACCAGTACAGAGTACAGCAGGACCAGCTACACCTTTCTCAGCACGTAAAAAAGCTCCTCCTAGGCAATCATCTCCAGCCGAATCCTCGTCCTCTCAACCTAAGATCTCCAACCCGTTCTCCCAAAGTTCTCGCGGTCTAGATCTCTCGCGCGTGGGATCCACATCCAAATCTACACGTACCATCCCGTTCGATTCCGCCTCTTCAGCGCGACACCGGCCCTTTCCCATACTCAACTCGGACTCTGATGACTCTGACGATAACCCATTCGCTCCTCAGTCTCCTACACGTTCTCGACGACCTTCTGCTTCTACACTCGTATCCCCCTCTAGATCCGCACTTCGTCGAAAAAGCTCAGGGGCACTATCAAACCTAAACCTATCCCCAACCAGACCTAAACGACCTCTCGGATCAACTTCCACATCCACCATGATGACGCCTCGCACGAAAGCCCGTAAACGGATGCGCGGGGAAGAAGTCCCCGCTACTCCAGGCGACAAACGCCGAAAACTGATCGTCCCAGCTAAAGAAGCTGAAACGATCCCACCACCACTTTTTGGCGAACCTAGAGGGACTAAACGACCATCTTCCGACGGTGACGATGATGACGAGGACGAGATTATGGACTCGCCTAGGAAAAAGTCGGCTATAGGTGCCAATGGACGGGTCTTTACTAGTGTATTCGACGAGGATGGAGAGGATTTGGCTGGGCCACGTAAAATCTCTCTTACGTTCTCAAATGCCGAAACAGAGGACAATGCAGGACTTAGTAGTCTAAGAAGCACCCCTCCCCCACCACCCTCAGAAAGCGGCGAGAGTCACGCCGTCGACGAAGATGAGGACGAAGCTTCTATAAAAGACGACGATACCACCCCACCCCGTCCCGCCCCCACATCCATCCCCAGCAGAAAACCTTCAACGACCAAACCAATCATCCCCGTCCGATGGACAAAAGACAAATGGGACGCTCCAGCACCCGGAACAGACCTCTCCCATCTCCGTAAAGGTCAACTCGGGAAGAAACCCCCACCCGCTTTGGATAAAACCAAGTCATCAAAAGCAAAGGGGAAATCTAAACAAGACGAAAAGCAAGCTACTCAAGAGCGAGTCGCCAATCCGTTTGAACTGCTCCCTCCGATCCCGGGTGATGACCAGCCTGCTCCGAAGGTTCCGAGACAGGCAGATGGGAAGATCCAAGGGAAGAAGGAGTTTAAATCTGCTGCAGAGATGAAGAAGCGCGCGAAAGAGATGGCGGCAGAGGTCGAGGCGGAACAGAACGAGTCGTCCGATGTGGATGAGGGGGTAGAAGAAATCGCATGGCGTCCACACGGGCCATTACGCTCTACCACTTCCGCTCTACCCCCATCTTCGAACTTTTCGAGTCAGAATGCCGACGACGACGAAGAACTAGAACAAGACGACCCCGCTCAGAACCTCCCCTCCGACCTACGTACACTCTTATCCATCCACTCGACTCACCGGGACGATGTCAAGGCTGAAGCCCTCGCTCGAGACGTGCTAGCCGGGCGGGCGAGGACGACTACCACTGCCGAAGTCTGGGGAGTTGGAGATTTGGGAGACTGGGAAGGGGACGAAGGAGAGGGCGAAGAAGGTGATTGGGAGAGCGAACCCGAGGGGTGGACTGGTGGGGTGGAGATGTAGAATGCAATGGTTACGATTATGCTCAATGCTTTTTACTATTGTTGCTTTTTTCGCGCATATACCTCCATCACATAATATCATATCATTTATAGATTGATAAATTTCTCGACGCTGTACCGCGTGCTATGTCGCATAACGTGCCACCCAAACATGGTATTAGGTTCGACGTATTACTGGCAAGAAGAGTGGGCGAGACTATAACACCCTTATAATATAGTAATTTACATATAAAGGTTACCATTAAATCAAGCTTATGAACATTAAAAGTGAAAATAAACAAGATCTCAGAAGACATCGTTGAAATCCCTGAAATACTAAATAGAAAATAAAATAAAAATTGAGTACTCCCAGCCAGAAGCTTATGGTAATATCCAAAGCCAACCGCAAAATCGCTCCAACAACCGACTAGTTGACACCCCGATAATAACCAGCCAGACGTTCAAACAGTGTAGATATATCCGTATCCAACGCTAGCAGGGCCTTGGCACAACAGTCATAGGCACAAGCGTTATGCGAACTTATGGCGTTTGCAAACTCAAGCCTATAGCTCGGTAGTCGCCCAAGTTGACCTGTGGACTTCAAGGCCACGTTGCTAGTAACACCCAGGTAGTAGCTCGAGTCGAACGTGGTTCTCCAAGCTGAACTGAGACGCCGCCGACAGCTTGCTATGCAGTTTCCATCTCCAAACAGTTCGATGTACCCTATTTTCGAGTAAGCTGGTTTGACGAGAAGCGGCAAGATGAGATCTTTGCCGAGTGATTCAGGCAGCGGAGTAAGATAGCACTGAGCCGAAAAGCATGCAATACGATCCTCTTTGGTAAAGTGCTCCTGCTCCCATACGTTATATCCGAAGTTAAGTAACGTGACGAACAAGAAGCCGAACAAACTTGGGTCCTGTTGGCGTAGTTGTGGGTGGTGAAGAACCGCAACTATATTGCGAGCCGGCAGACATGTTGGCAGAGTACAATAGCACTGAATCAGGTTGCGAATGTCGTGTGCTAGAGAGGTGTCCGATATAGCAATAGAATAGCACAATGCGAAAAAGAATTTGTATGGTACTTCCTCCTTCATGATTTCTTTGGCTCCAGCAGCCACGTGAGTTGAAGAAGTCTTCATGGGAGATCTAAGTTGATTTGCTGCCCATTTCTCGATCTCCACCATGCGAAGCATTTGTGAAAGACGCGCAACATCTGTGAGGATTACGAAAGAGCGCCAAGCCCAAATTGGTTGTTTAATTCCCTGCGTGCCGAGAAAAAGTTTGCTCGAAGGACTTGGATCGCCCGCTTAAATCAATAGCAGATAAACCCGCACAGATAGGACTTACAGAGAGTAAAACACCATCAATAGGTTGCGAAACTCTGGCACAGTTACCCCAGTAGTTTCGATTGGGTCGTCGATGAGTTCTTGGGGCTTTGCATCACTGTCCGGTGAGAGCGAGGCGAATGTGTTCTTCAATATCTCAGACTGAGCTTCGAGCAGCGAAGCATGAACCTATAAGATACAAAGTTTTACTACATGTTCTAACTTCTTTTGACCAGAATGCGTACCTTGAATAATGTATCCTTGACGAGTAGGATAACACTCCCATCTTTATAATAGTATTGGGGATCGCGCGTTCTAGCAGGGGGTGGTACCGGCCTAAGCCACAGAGTAAGAAGATCCAATGACTCGTTTTGTAGCCAGCTGGAACTCACTGAGGAACCACTGGTGTCTTTTCTTCGACTAAACTCATTAGCTCTATTGTGTTGTCCACCATATGACCTTCAATGATAACTCACCAGAACCAGGATTCAAACTTGAGTCGTCAGTTCGTGCCTTTTTACTAGAGCTTTGATGCCCCTCTGAAGATTCAGAGAGCTTGCTTTCGGTTACAGGACGTTTGCTCATGACTTGCGTGTGGATGTCCGAGATGGGAAATGAACGCGCACGTGAGGATGCGTTCTAGAACCGTGTGACTAAGCGAGCAAAGCATATGCCTATAACGAGCGTTTGGCATGGAACGATGGCGCTCACGCGCGGTCTGGATTTAAGTCCATAAAATTTGGTTTGTTGATTCGATCGTAATTTATAAAACGCTGGCATCTTTTGTACACTCTCCCTTATCTTTATACGAGTGGATTTTGGACTGTCTCTCACACGTTATAAGCTCTGAAGTCCCAACCGCCCCGACCGAGACACTGGCCGATTGTTTTTTCTTTGCAACGCTTTCAGCGCTTCACGGCTGTCCGCTTGCCTTATTCGGTAATCTTCTGGTTCTTCGCATCTCTTTGCGGCCCTGTACGGCTCTTTTGGTCGCATTAAAGAGCTTATATACCCTTTACCCCTTTTAACTCACCAGTCGCTATAAAGCGACTTTTGAGTCAAATTTTCCCTGGCGCTGATGGGGGAACGAGCCCGAAGGATGGGCTGGTGGGGTAGAGATGTAGGAGGTTGACATTACGATTACACTCTAAGCTTTTAGTATCGTTGCTTTCTCGCGCATATACCTCTAAGAAGTATCGTCATACGAGCCTATTTGTGTTGAACGTCGCATGATCGCCACACACTGGTAGCCTACTACGTTGTACCGGCAACATAAAACTAGTTATTAGAGCCTCGCCAACGTGTATAATTGTTTAGATTACAACTAATCAACATTAGTCGCAGTTGTAGCTTGAGCGCATATGTTAACAGGAGCAGGACTACAACGGTCGCGAGAAGATATAGATAAAGTTCGAATCAGTCAGAAAGGTGCAAAGCGAAAAAAGCGAGCTAGAACTCATAAGGTTTTTTTTTTTTTCGGAATAACAGCGAAATCTCAAAGAAATTAGCGACTCCTCAATCGTGAGCCAGGAGCTGTAGTAATGTTCAAAGCCGACCATCACAGTTAGACTAAAATCCAACTAGTCGACCCCGCTATAATAATCAGCCAAACGTAGAAACAGGGTGGAGGTGTCCACGTCCAATTTTGCCAGAGCTTTGGTGCTGCAACCATTTTTGCAAGCATTGTTTGCGCGTATAGCGTTTGCAAATTCAAACCTAAGGATCGGTAGCCGCCCAAGCTGGGTTATCGGCTTCAGCGCTTCGCTGCTGGTAACGTCCTGGTAGTAGTTTGAGTCGAACGAGGCCTTCCAGGCTGTGCTGAGACGCTGCTGACAGTTTCCTGCGCACTTCTCATCTCCAAATTCTTTGAGATAGCCAGCCTTCGTGTAAGACGGTTTGACAACAAGCGGCAAGGTGAGGTCTTTCCCAAGCGATTCAGGCAATGGGGTAAGGTGATAATGGGCTGCGAAAAAAATCGTGCGCTCGTCTTTTGTGAAGCAGTCTTGCTCCCATCCTTTGTGGCCGAGGTTGAGTATCGTAATGAACAAGAAGCCGAACAGACTGGAGTCCACTTCTTGAAACTTTCCGAGGAAGTTAAATAGGTTGGCGGCTGACTCGTTTGGGGGTAGAATATAATAGTATTGATTCAGGTTGCGAGTGCTGCGTATCAAAGAGGTGTCTGATTTAGCGATAGCGTACCGCAGCGCGAGATGGAAAACAAGTGGGTGTCTGCCCTCCATTTCGGCCTTGGCTCCAGTAGCGATCCGAGTCGTAGAGGTTTCCAGCAGAGACTTGAGCTGGCTCACTGCCCATTTCTCGATATCCGCCATAGAGAACTTATCGGCAAGGCGCGCGACGTTCGCGAGGATTTCAAACGACTCCCAGGCACGTGCCGGTTCTTTGATCCCCCGCATGCCAAGAAAGAGTTTGTGTGAAGGGCTTGGGTCGTCGCGTAAACCAGTAGCAACTAGACCAGCAGGGATGGAACTCACAGGGAATAGAACACCATCAGTAGGTGGCGGAACTCCCGCACGGTTACTTCAGGAACTTTGATTGGGCGGTCATCGGCGAGGCCTTCGAGACTTGCTTCACTATCACTTGATGGTAAGGCGAGCAGGTTTCTAAATATTTCAGACTGTGCCTTGAGCAGAGAGCCTTGGACCTGTGTGGCACAAGGGTTTACTACGCACACAGCAAGTATGAGGCGGTTAGTTGGCACACACGCACCTTGAACAACGTATCTTCGACCAATAGCACAACACTGCCGTCTTCATAGTAGTATCCAGAATCACGCGTTCCAGCAGGGGGTGGCGTTGGCCTGAGTACAGAGTAAGGTCGTGTACGTGTTCCCTGTTAGCTAGGATACTCACGCAGGAGCCACTGGAGTTTCTTTTTCTTCCTCATCACTCAAACTTGTTAGCTCTACTAATAAATATTTAAGCTGAACGCGACCGTTTGACCTCGAATGCAAACTCACCAGATTCCGATTTTGAGCACGAGTCATCAGTCCGCGCCTTTTTGCTAGATATCTGAGACTGCTCCGAAGGTCCAGAGAGCTTGCCTCTCCTGGGACGTTTACTCATGATCTGAATGTGGATGAGTACTGAACTGTAACAAACGCGCACGTGAGGCTGAGTGGCGAAATAGTATGACTAAGCGGACAAAGTATGTCAAACAACTCATGTGGTACTTTTTTGCCACATGCTGTGATATTTGAGAGGCACCCGAGCAAGTTATCATGTCGGCGCATATATTAGCTTTTCCTGTCCGTCTTATGATATCCGCCATACAATATCATTTTGCGAAGTGATCAAGCGCTCATAGTGCTTTAGCAAGGCTTCGGAAGGGGTGAGCTTGACGTATTCGGGTAGGCTGCACGTTTTCCTAGGAGCTTAACTATGGCACTGCTGAAACGAGACGCATGAAATGGTGTAGACATTGGCGGGCTGCTCCTGCGTGCTCTGTCTCGGCATTGGGCAGAACTTTTAGTATAGCCTAGCACCAACTTACGCTCGAGCTGAAGGTTGGGCTTGCCTCACTAGCCTGTAGGCTGCAGGCTGTAACTAAAGTTCAAATGAGTCACAACTCAAAAGTCCGTGATGGTTATCAGTTTCAAGTGTAAATTATAATAAGATTTGCGAGTGCGATTGCCCTGCTCCGCATACATTAGGCAGACGGTGAGTCACATCCTTCACAAAGCCGTCGAACACTTCGCAATCACTTGCCCAGTATATCTGGCTTGAACTTCGGCCTTACTTCCCTCAGCTCAGTCCATACACAGCTTCAAGCAGCTCTGCGTCTCGTTTGTCGAAGCCAGACGTCGCACGCTTCGAGCCCGCGTTGTTGATTGGCTAGATACAGCCCGGTCTGAGCGTTCACCTCTGGTCGCTGAGTGGGGGGGGGGGGGGGGGGTGACAATTACC
>WSTH01000651.1:0-20353 GCA_019616345.1 Ceratobasidium sp. 395
CGTGGCCGACAAGAGCTACGCAATTTCAGCTTCTCTCCTCGTCCGATTCTATGGGACCCTGCTGACTCAGCCTCGGAAAGGGATTATGGCGCATTAAAAGCTGGGTATGTAGTGATTTATTGAGTAACTTGTCCTGCAAACGTGTACATTTTGGGGCTTAGTGCTCGTTTGTTTGGTATTTTCAAAGGGCCCAAGTAGATTATCTGATGGACGTGGATAACCTTGGATTAGCGTGGCTCGCGGCTCATGCCGTGGCTCGTAGCAAATTTCTCTCAGCGCCAAGACAAGGGTCATTTACGTTTTGGTGAGTAGCCTAGAGCATGTCGTGAGTAGCGATACAGACGATTGAGGGGTGACCTCGTTAAAAATACCTTGTATGCGGCATAGACCAAGCGTACGATCGATGTGGCTAGGCCAAGCTCGGCATGGCCCGAGACTTGTGGCTCGTAGTGAGTTTGATGGAAGCTGTTCAAAGAGAACTGCTGGACAGATAGGGGTATCTCTTTGACGTCCCATTGGTCTAGATCCTTATATGTCGTACCTTACCGTAACTTGCGTGGTTGCCGAGCCATACTAACACATGAATAATGTCGGAATAATTCTGAGTAGATTTTATGTATTGTCGACACTTTCAACCTGTCACAACCGATGATACTTCTTGAAAATGCTGGGTACGAAACACCCTAAGTACCGACGGTGCTAAACTCCTACCCTACCCCCGATGACTAACCCCGAGAAGTTAACAGTTATGCTCCCACACCGCAAGTAATGAAAAGTATTGGCTTATTTTGCCAATACTGCGAGTTCTTTATCCAACTGATTCAATCAACCTATTCTATATCCGAGTCACCCCAATTTTGTAAGAACAAAAGCACCCGATAGTCAAGATCACTCGCAGAAGAGGTGGAATCGCCAAGCACTAGTCAAAAATTCACCCTGTGCAAGCGGCTAGGAGTAAGACAAGCTACTTTGGAAAGTCATCCCTATCGCAGATTTGTTCCTGGCCAATACTGACCCAAATTCAATAGCCGTTTCGTCATCGTGGGTAACCTAAGCGAAGAGGTTTCACCGTTACACCGTATGACCAGAAGTTAGTCTGATGCTAGAGAGATAGATAATAGGGTAGTGAGCCAGTGGACTCAAGGAAGATACTTACTGCAAGTTCGCCTGGAAATCTGTCTGCAGAGACTTATCTAGGCCATTTAGTAAGGTCAGAGTACACCTCCCAAGGGGTATTACGACTTGCAATGCATTTGAGCGCCAATCTTCTGTTCTAGGACTCATGTAGCTGATGTATTATAGACAGTCTCGCTTGAGTAAAGTATATATAGCTGCGTACAATTGAACTTTAAGCTCATCTTACACAGAATGACCGATACCATTATACGTACCAAGGCTACTGAGGCTGCCACAATCATATATGGGGTTAAATCCTCGCTAAAACCCCTCTTTTCCGCTGATTTTAAACCATCGATGAGCGCAGAAATGGCGCCCCTTACTTAACGCTACCAGGCACTACCAAACCTGCACACACAAGGCAGCCTAGAATACGGCGTCTATTCGCATCACGGCTGCATCGTGCTGCACAGCCCAGCAATGAGTGCGCAAACCAGCTAGAGTGCACAACGCCTGCAGGCGTTGCAAAACCCCGAGCCTGATCTACAGTACTGCACATATATAAATGCACCTGGCTCTAGGTATTCTGCTCATTAGTCCTCCTCCCCTCTCCAGCTTCGCACTACTCAAACCCCACCTGATATGTGCAATAACGTACGTCGACAATTATCTCCCTCTCAAGTCTCTTTACTCAGCATTTACATCAAACAGTACGGCCACCCCCCGGCTTGTAACTGCAATGGCACCCTCCACGGTGTAAGTTTCCTCCTTGTTATCCCTCTTCCCACTCCCCGCTTATCCATGTGCGTCTAGGCCATTGTGCTCCCGGACCAGATACCCCAGCATTATCCTCAGCAGCATTATCAGCCACAGTGCCAGCCTCAACAGCCGGTCTGGTGTTGGACGCCGGTACCATGCTGGCCACAGCAGCAGCCCCACCATTCCCAGCACGGACATGGCCATTGCCATGTGAGTATCATCGAACAATCGACGAGACTGCTTCTAATTCTGTCGCGAGATTAGGGAGCCTGGCGGTAGTCGGCCGGATAGGTGAGACAATTTACACATGGACATGAGATTAACACCAAACACTGAGTGACAAACTTATTGAAATAGGACAGCGCAAGCCGGGTGATGTGGGCATCAACGTCATGAGTCGAACATGTTTTGCGGTAGGGTTTGACTTTTAAACTTATTGGGCATTATATATTGGTCGAGTCGGAATGTATAACTAGTAGTATACCAGAGCATTGTGGAAATCGGACATTCAACCATATTAGATGGGGGCAAGGGATCGGTGCGGCTAGTGTACGCTGCATTGGTTTCAGTGCCAACACAAGCAGGATGTATGTGTGCGTATATAAACGAGTCCAGAACTTGAAAGTGCTTGCTGGGACTCGTTTCGGAGCGAAACGATGAGCTCACGCTGCATGTCTGGTCCCGGTGCGAGATCAACGTGGGTCCCAGCCTATTACTTAGTCCGAGAATAAGAGGAATACATCAACCATCCCTAACATACTTTTTAGCGTGCAATCTGGCCACAAGCCGCACATTAATTGCCGATACCGGCCTGGGTCGCAGCAGTGGCACCGGCACATGGCATCGTTATATGTGAACTGACCATATGCAGGAGCTATAGCCAATTCTGGCGTTAACATTTCCAAGATCTTGGCTCGTGTGTTTATATAAAAATCCGCCGCTGTGTACTTGCTTCTGTTGGTATTTAGTCCGTTACTAACTGGCGCATGTAAGGTATGTACGCTGCGTGGCTCTCTTGAGCACTGATAGCAACGTTCATCTAGCTTTTAGCCCCCCCTGCTTGACTCCCCCCATCTACCGGTAGGTGATGTTAGCTTCCGCATCGAGAAATTTAAATATTAGCTTACCACTTGCGCTACGTTGGCCGCGCTAGGACGTCCTTCTGCTTCGAACTCCCAGCATGATCTAAGCAGGGACCAGAGCAGATCTCCCTGCTCCGAGCTTGACGGTATATATCTTTCGGGACGTTCGGGACACGCTCTTTTGATCGTGACCGCGAGCAAGATCGCTCGCTCGCTTTTACCGATCCACGGAACATCACCCGTGATTGCTTCCTACAGTACCGGTACGAGCTTGAACCCGTCCAGATAAATAAATAAAAAGTGGGCATACCAGTATGGTCTATTGTCAGTGGCCAAGTTAGATAACAGCAACGGCTTGCCTTCCCGGACGTACCATACCGAGCGCATACACGTCTGTCGCATAGTTACATGACTCATCTTCGAACAGCTCTGGCGCCTACGCAAGCCAAAACTGTTACATGACGTAGGATTTAGTGTGCTGCCGGCAGACGTACCGCCCAGCGTGATGATAGCGCTTCCTTAGTAGTCGTCTTCGCGAACTTCAGCGTATACTCTTGCAGCTTCGCGTTGCCGAAGTCCGCAAGCTGCGCGACGCCGTCTTGAGATATCAGCACGTTTGCCTACAACAACAGGATCAAAGGGTATAGCATGCAGCTTTGAACGTTTGCCTACGCCTTTCAGATCGCCGTGAACCTGCAAGCACGCAGATTTAGTGCAGTCAGAAACTGAGGCGTCAGCGGCATGGTTCGAGCTCGACTGACCACTCCTGACGCATGTAGGTACGACAGACCCTCGGCGACCTGAGTACTCTATCACACAGACGGACAGACCTAGTTGGCGGTAGTTGATATACACACAGTGTACACTTGCCATGATACACCGGTCCGCGTCCGCGTGTCGCTCGAGGTACTGGGACATGCTGCCGTTCGACTCCCATCGCGCGATCATACCGATATGTCCCTGGAACATCGCTAGTCCAAGCAGCGGCTGCACGTTCGGATGCTTGCACTTCGACCACGCATACACCTCATGAGCAGCGTGCTGTTTTCGGTTTGAGTACTGGGGCTAGCGATCAACTGGCACGTCGGCTGACCTTTAGTATCTTCCGATCCTGCTCGCTGGAGTCACCATACAGTCTGATTGTCTTTATCGCCACGTGAGTTCCATCTTTCAGCCTGCACCGGTAGATGTCGCCAAAGCCGCCGGACGAGATGGGGCGCTCGCTACAGGTCGCCATGTCGAGCTCGTCGGTCATGTCTGCACAGCCCCGCAGGCTGAGGAGCGACACGATCTCCTGGGGAGTCTGTGCACGAAGAACGTCGGATCGACACTGAGATTGATATCTCTAGAGAATATAGCTACATACCGCGGCACTTGTGATTACAGCCTCCGGTACGACTGATATCTCAAGCTTTTGTATAGCATCCGCGACGCTTTCAGGGTTGGACTGAGAAACAGCTTGCTGAAGGGATCATGTATAGTAGGTATGAGAGCCTAAAGCGGTCTTGGAAGGTATAAAATACATACATTTGCGCTAGTCACCTCGATCTCGGGCGCTGGCGCTGTCGGCGCGGCTTGAGCGTTATGGGTTGCTGTTTGAATACTCAGGCTGCGTACATCCCAGATGTTGACAGTGCCATTGCGGTGTACCGACACGAGACAGTTCCCGTCCGAACTAAACGCAGCATCCACCACTCTTTCCTCGTCGCGAGGGGTCAGCGTCTCGCCCTGCATTGCTTTGCTATTTATATCCCAGACCCGCAATCCATTAATGGTGGAAGAAGCAATATATCTGCTGTCAGGGGAAAACCTCACTAAATCAACTGACTTAGTATGTCCTTTTAGAAGCTGGCCAATTGGTTGGCACGACGATGCTTCCCAAAAGCGGATAGTACCATCATCGGCCCCAGAAGCGAGGAGAAGACCGTTTGGCAAGCTTGAAAACGACGTGACCCAGTCTTCATGCCCGGAGCACTCAAAGAGGACGGCACAGCTATCTATGTCATATACCGGGAATGGGTATTCCATTTTGCGACCGATTACCGGGAAAGTATTCTCATAGTTCCCACCGACTGCGAATCTGCCGCCAGGTATGGAAGCTAAACACTTCGCATCCAAGAGTAGCCGGATAGGTCCTCTTGCTGTCTCTCCTGTTTGTGCGTCCCATATACGAATGGTGTAGTCGGCAGACGCAGACACGACAAAGCGACCATCACACGAAAATATAACGGAGGTAATAGCACCAGTGTGACCCGTGAGCGGCTCAGCCGCCAGCTTTCCGGTTTGTGTACTCCAGAGGCTGATAGCTCCGTCCCCAGAACCTGAGGCAAGTCTGCGGCCGTCAGGCGAGAACGCTAGCTTCAAGATCGAGTTTCTGTCTCCTGTGAGACTCATTAGGTTTCGCCCAGCGTATGTATCACAAATCCAGAAAGTAGTTTTGCTTGTAACGGCAACACGAGCGGCGTCGGGTGAGAATGCTGCTTCGTCAAACGGGCTGCCGGCCTCCCAGCTGCTAATCAAGGATAACATCTTGACCCAGTAATGCTGTGATAGTAGATAACTCTGCTTGGTTGGATTTGGCCAGAATAGTATGATCACTACCAACTATACGACGCCAGAGGAGATAGTAGATTCACAAGCCGACGTCGTGGGCGATGGCAAGTAATCTTCTGCTCGGTTTCGAGTGCCCAAGAGTGTTGTGAAACCGGTCTTATGCTCGGGTGGCAAATCGATAGGCGTTCAGGATGAGTGCAAACTGGTGCAACTGTCAAGAATAGCAAGCTCCTGGATCGACCTGATCAGTGTCGTCAATTATAACATACATCAGCCCGTGGTCAGCCTGTTAGTCAAAGCTGCTTACCTAACTTGTTGACTTTTGTCAATATCAAGTTAAAGAAAGTCAATATCATGATCACGTGAGACCCCCTTTTTTCGTTGAATACGTTTATCACCCATTACACGAACACAGGTCAAACCACGAGGCTCGCAGCGCTAAGTTCTATCACGATTTCATCTCGCATGCTTCCGAGCGGGATGACGGGTGTTTTTTACTACAGCTCTTATATTCAATGTGCTGTAATTATACTTTGAAGGAAGTAGGACCCACTAAAAACGCGGCGCCTATCGCCACCGTGCCCCCACCACGCCATACAAGCTACCAATGAGATATCAGAACAGCAGAGTAGCAATGAGCTTGCAGGCACTGTGATATTCGAAACTAATATGGAAAACCGCGCATATATAAACACTAGCTAGCAGACGCCCTATCATCGGTTTTCTTCCTCCTTCATCCCCCCACTAGCTGCATCCCACCCAAGATGTGCAATATCGTGCGTAGCCGCTCTTTCTTCCTAATACCAGACTCATTGTCGCTCATCTCAAGCAGTTTGGCCATCACCCATCTTGTAACTGCAACGGGACCGGCCTCGGTGTAGGTTTCCTCCCTTCCTCACCCTACTTGCCTGCTTACGTCGTACATGCAGCCTATGATGTTTCCTGGCCCCAATGCCCAGCCTTTTAATCAGCCCTTCTTCCCTCAGTTCCAACCTCAACAGCCACTCTGGGGTTGGGGGCCTGTACCGTGCTGGCCCCAGCAGCCGCCACGTCCACAAACCAACACTTATGTGAGTGTTATTGACTGATTAGACAACGGCCCTACTAAGCATACTTCTACTTTAGGGAGTATGGTGGCAGAGCCAGTCGTATTGACATGCGTAATGTCGAACATCCAAGCCAAGGACTCACTAAACACGTATGACGTCTCTTTGTTCAATACTTGACTATGTAGCCATGCCTTCAAGGACATGAACGCTCAAAAAGCTATATATGCAATATGATTTCAATGATAAGACACAAGTAAAAATACGTGTCCCAACGGAGATACGGGGTCAAAGCGCAACACTAAGAATAGATCATAGATCTACCAAGCTCAAAAGCCGGCTTCGAACCTGATACTTTATACTGTTGTGGTGACGAAAGTATACGTGGTATCATGCTAGATCTGTCGTATGGAAGAAACATCTCAAATAGTTCATAGGTTACCTTGATTTGTAAAAGCGGCATCTAAATCGACAACAAAAGTAGGACAACGCAGATCTCAACACATGGATCATTCTATGCTTTCACATAGGGGTTTAACTTTTAAGTTATGAACATACGCTCCATTGTATTCCCGAGGCCTCAATGAAAGGACGCGGTGAAGATCTGTGTAACTTATATCTCAGCACGTGTGCTGTATGTAAGCAATAAACTGAATGGCTATCTACAATACGAAGACCGAAGTCGTTCTCACATTTACATTCTCCGTGAGTCTAGACTTGTGTCCCGCGCCTTGTCTGTCGTCATTTCCCCCTCTGGTCCCCGGCACTCGGTTCAGTATCCTTTTCTTCTCACCCTTGCTACCAGGTCAACCAGGTCAGAAATGTCCAAGGCTTGAACATATGTACCCGGCCTTTTGCTCCCGTTGTAGCGTTCTGGTTTCGAATATACTTCGTCAATGTAACCGGTTACGTGGTTGCAGCGCATACAGCCTGGAAACAAATCTGTACATCCCAGCCATTCCAACTTCTTGCCCTCAGAGAAAGAAAAGGAAGGAGCTATCCAAGCCCACTCCAACTTCTTGTAAGGACCGATATGCCCAGTGATATATAAACGGGATTCAAAATTCGACTGTATGGACATAAAGCTGGTGTGACGGGGCCTGGGCCGTCAGTGTGGTAAGCGCCGCATTTCAGCACCGTGGAGTATATGCATATACAGATTCGGAACGTGAACGGCGATCGCAGAACGGGTAATACAAAAGATAGGGCCGCCGTAGACACACACAACGTGGGATCTCAATACAGTCAAGTTAGCGCTGGGTTGTGATAGATGTTAGTGAGTTACTTGAGGCGCTTTCGCAGAAGAATGTTCTCCCGGGATGTGGGTTCTGGCGTCTATCCTTTAACATTTAGGTCGGTTATAAGCGTGTTTGATTAGTAGAAGGTCAAAATATGGTAAAACGTTTGGAAGAAAGGTCAGTAAACGAGTATACAGCCCAAATCATGGTTCTTCGTTTTCCGGCGTATCTATGGCTAACAAGGTAATCGGAGAACTATACTAAACATGACACGGTAATCTTGACACCTCCAACGCCTTGGCTCGCGTCCAATGTCATAATCAAGTCCTGTCGCGCCTGCCGAGTCAAATATAGCCACGTATTCGCGTCGAGTTTGTCGATCGACACGGTTATCATCGCTTGACCTAACATGCGATGCATGAAATTTGAGGTCAGCCAAGTTGGTGGTGGATCGTCACAGGTGCCAGTGGACTATTTGAGAACCAGACAACGCCCTAGTTTGAGTCATGGAGAGACATTCTCCTGAGGGGTGAGTCTGACATTTATCTTGTCTATTGATATGAGAGCCGATTATAAATAAAGATACGTGGCTATTAGAGGTCCAGGCTAGAGTAAACACTTGGCAAGAAGGTCATCTGGACGAGGATGACCCAAGTCATCGTACCTCGTTTCCGACGCGTTTAGGCAGGGCAGCATTGAATCGGAGAACAACATCAAACTCAACACGGCAGTTTTGACACCTCCAGCGCCTTGGATCGCACCAAATATATTATAATAAAGTCCGCTGCGCGTGCCGGGCCAAATATAGTCGTGGATTCGCGTAGTTTGTCGATCACCGCTTGTCCCTGATTAGGTGTGGGGTATAAATGATATCTAAGCGCCGCCGGGTGATCGGTTAACTTTCGAACCGGCTCGCTCAGCCGCGTTGATTGATCATGAATAATATTGGATGGTCAACTTTGCCATAGTGTTTGTAAGTGAATGATTGATACACGGGCAGAAGCAACACAATGCAGTACAATGTTGGCTCGATCCATTCCTCTGCGTTCCAGGTGCGAGAATGGTGGTTGTTTGATTTTTTCGCACACGAGGGATGATATGACGTCGATATGAACAAGTGCGGACGCCGAGTGGATCAGCCTTGGAGTTCTTAGGTTTGGATTTATCTTACCCATGGCGAGCTTGCGGGTTGGCCGGAGATACCGGTGATCGAAACGTGGGGTTAGGTTGAGAAACGATAAGGCTGATGAGGGACTTGGCGTTCGCTGGTTCTTGATATGCTCACTCCAAACATAAGAAGAACGCTCCGAAACGGCCAGAGCCCACGCCGGTTCGTTTTGGTCGGAAACAGTTCTCCATGAGCCCACCAAGGAACAGAAGATTCCACATTGCGAACGGAAGAATCCTACACCGAGAGCAGTGCCGGAAGAATCCACCACGAGAGCAACGAACGACGCGGAGCTTATCACGACTACACGCGGTACGACTTCTGTGTGCCTGGAACGGCGTGCAGACGACCGGTGAGAGCGAGCATGTGGTTGGACTGAGGATAAGAAGCTGCCGAGGAGAGGAAGACCGAGGGAGCGCGGGTCAGATTAACTCCACATGGACGAGGGAGATACGATAACCGTAAGCACGCCCAGCCTGTGGATACTTGTGGGTTGAAAGTAATAGGCAAGAGGTCCAAAGCAGAAAGAGGTACTGTTCATGAACACAAGCGAGGGCCATGGGCACAAGGTCGAAAAAATGTCCCGCGCGGTCGGTAATCACACGCAAGAGTGGCTCGTGGGTGGCTAATTCAGCTGAGTCATCAGGGTCTCGTCCACCCGGGTCGGACACAGAAGCTTGGGGCACCACACGCTCAACCTTCCTCTCTCGGCTGCGATAAAAAGAAGTAGGGAGCTGGTATATAACCGATGGAGTCGTGTGCGACAGTCCAAGCAAGCCCCTTGCTCGACCCCAAGCCATGGCCGAGCTCAAGACCCAGCCCGTCGAGGCGCTGCCGACGGTTCAGCAGACGTACAGCAACGCCGACGAGGAAAAGGGTATCCGCGGCCGGTCGGTAGAGTCGAGCTCGCTTAGCGATAAGCGCGCGCATGACACAGCCAACGTCCGTGAGGCCCATGTAGTCGCTGACGATGACGAGGCTGAGCGTCAGAGGGAGAGGCGCCGGGAGATGTACCAGCGGGCCAGGCCGTTTATCCTCGTCGGGCTCATGCTCCTTATCCTCGGCTGGTGGATCTCTGCTACTATCCTGCCAGCTACTCGTCATCGCTGGTACGTTCCACCTCCTGAGATCCAATTCAACCCGCTAATTTTAAAAAATTTGGCCACTCACTTTAGGATCGTACAAACGTTCTGGGCCTGGTCCTTCATCGCACTCATCGCGTTCAGGTTCATCCCCAACTCGGTCGTCACCCGCCCGGTCGAAGCAGTCTGGCAGCCGCTCGTCAGCAAGCCATTCTTCGCACTGTCGTATCGTGTTCGTCTCGCCATTGGCTGGCTATCCCTCCTCGCTATCGTTTTTGGCTCCGCGTTCGGGTTCCCGCTTCCTGAAGGCACAGGATACGGCGACCGAGCGATCTCCGTGTTCGGTCTATTCATTTTTCAGTCTGGGTTTTATCTCACCTCGCGTCATCGGTCTCAAGTCCCCTGGTACGTCACCTTATCCTATCAAAATAAACTCAATGAAATTCATTTGATTAATTTGATTAAAAAAGGCCCACCGTGATAGTCGGTCTCTTCATGCAACAGGTTGTCGCACTCTTCGTCCTCAAAACAGACGCCGGGTTCAAAATCTTCCTCTGGATCGCCCAACTCGCATCCGATTTCCTCGAACAAGCCGTACCCGCAGCCGGATTCTTCTTTGACGCCGAAACAACCGCCAAACACTGGTTCTTTGTAAACGTCCTCGGCACGATCATCTTCTTCATCGCGTTCGTGCAGATGCTCTACTATTGGGGCGTCATGCAGTGGATGATCAAGAAGTTCGCTTGGTTCTTCTTTAAGACCCTGAACGTGAGCGGCGCGGAAGCTGTTGTAGCCGCCGCGAGTCCTTGGATCGGGCAGGGCGAGTCTGCGTGTCTGGTTCGACCGTTTGTGGACTTGATGACGGACTCGGAGATCCATTTGACGATGACTTCCGGGTTCTCGACGATCGCCGGATCCGTGTTCGCCGCGTACGTGAACTTGGGTGTCCCAGCTCAGAACCTCGTCACTTCATCCGTCATGTCCATCCCCGCCTCGATCGCCATCTCCAAAATGCGTATCCCCGAACTCGAAGAACCGATCACTCGCGGTCAAGTCGTCATTGACCAAGGCGCCGAGGACAGCAAGTACGGAAAACCCGCCAACGCTCTACACGCGTTCAGCAAGGGCGCTACATTCGGATTGATCGTCGCGGGTCAAATCCTGTGCAACGTTCTCACCGTCCTCGCACTCGTTTATACGATCAACGGGTTACTCACCTGGGTCGGACGCGGATTCGGTATACATCATCTCACGCTCGATCTCTTGTTCGGATACATGTTCTACCCTATCACGTTCCTACTCGGCGTACCAAGGGGAGAATTGATGCGCGTCGCGAGGTTGTTGGCGACCAAGTTGGTAGCAAACGAGTTTGTAGCGTATTTGACGTTGAAGACTGAGCACGAGGCGAATCCGTTTAGTCCGCGGGCGTATACGATTATTTCGTATGGGCTTTGTGGGTTTGCGAATCTTGGTGAGTTCAATCGTTGTTTTTTTGGGAGGAGGGTTATTGATGTGTGGTGGTGATGGTTTAGGATCGCTTGGGATTCAGATTGGCGTGTTGGGTGCGCTTGCGCCGAGTCGAGGAAAGGTGATCGCGAGGGTTGCGCCTAGTGCGATGATTTGTGGATTCGTGAGTCTCCTCTCCCTCTAATCACACTCGCCTTTTACTAATGCATTTTTGGTAATAGTTGTCAACGCTCCAGACTGCCGGTATCGCTGGTATGCTCGTCTAATTTGTTGAATTCTGTTGTACTCTCCACTTGTTCGTTTTTTGTATTGTGGTTGTTGTATGTGGATAAGGGGTGTATGTAGGGTAGGGTAGATTTATTGAATTGGATTTTATGTGATTTTTCTTGTCGGGTAGCGGGTTGAGTTATCAGCAAACAGAAACAAGAGCGAGGAGTGCCAAAGTGTTGAGGTCAAAGTCTAAGAGTTGAAACGGAGTGTTAAACGAAGCAGCCAGCAGAAACCTTTTACAGTTTGAAATAGCCTGATAAAGCTACGTGACTAATGACACAAACCCAACGTCAGTTTTGGAAACCCAATTTATATCACCGCCTCCGAATTTGAGCACTTCCTACTCTAATACCTTTCTCAGGCAATTGTACAGTGCCGCTGCTGGTCGATCGAGGAAAAAAAAAGCTTATGGACTTGAAAGAAGGATAATGTGACGAGCAGTAATGGTCACCTAGTCACGAGAGTTTCACTCTTGCTGCGTGAACTAGTCCTTGAGTTCGTCAGCTTCGAGCCTCTAGCTTTGTATGTGTCAGTTTGACGGGTCAAGGTAAGTGTTCTCGGTTTTAGAATTTTTTTATTTCCTCCTGGATCGTGTATGCACATAGCAAATCGTGATGCGTGTCACGCCTTTTCCCGGGCGCTTAGATAAGGTTAGTAACATCTGGGGTGTCCCTACCTTATAAAAGGGGACAGGGTGGTAAAACTACTGTTGGGGGTTGGGGTTAGGAGGAGTTTCCACTGGCGGACAGGGGCGACTAGATACTTGGGTGGGGTGGGTGGCTGTGCTTATACGCTCTCAGCTTCGAACTTGAGGAGCGTCGCATTTTGCGACATCCACCTTGCTCGAGAAAAGGGTTTGTCGTGCTACTAGAGTTACAATCATGTGTAATAATGTTCTATATGGTGAACAGGCAACAGCGTTATGGCACCGTCCTGAGTCTGGACAAACCACCCTTTGACATATCTGTGCAAAGCTCATCGTTTGCAATTACCTATCACCCCACCTACGCATTCCCTGACTATCATTTGCGAGGCCAAATAATCCACTCGCTCTTGCCAACCGGTGGTCTGTTATACGATGGAGTCATGGCGATGTTTCCCGAACTTCGGTGGTCCAGACCGACCGCCGAGTTCAGGAGGTTCTTTCTGGTTTTGGATTTGATCGCTCGGCCTCCCGTTCTCTTTGTGCCCCTTAGGTGTTTTTGTTCTCTATATATGCTCGCTCCTGTTCGTTCTTGTCCCTCGACCAAATCTCACCTCGTGCCGAGGTTAGTTGTATCTCTCGTTCTCATTTCTTGTTCGTCTTGATGAAATAGAACTCTCATTTGTTAGGTAGCTAGCCCAATACATGGGCCGAAGCCCACTTCGCGTTGAGAACTTTCATGCGCTAGGTCCATAGCGTGCACCGTGGTCCGCTTAGCCTATACAATACTTACATCGTGCTGTCAAAGATATCTAGCTGCAACGCCATTTGAATGTTTCGTGATTTTGACAAGGGGCTTCATGACGCGGCGGCTGGATTACGAACTAGACCGAGAGATCGGAGGGCATGAATAGACAGAATGCGAAGACTACGGAATGGTTGGATCAGATGAGAGGCTCACGGGTTGTACGAAGATCCGTGTGGGAGGCTTGGAGATTTTTGTGAGCTGTGGAGGACCTCAGAGTACTCGAACGCGAGATTTTGGTAGTGTCGGAGCTTAGGGCGAGCAAGGATTATTTGGCGAACGACTCAGATTCGAGAGAAAATTGGGCTGCAACTACATGAAACAATTGAGTATCTATACGAGAGGGTAAGAGTGGATGTGATATAATGGCGAACGGAACGTGTGTGCGTGTGGGGTAAAACAGGCACAGCCATGTATGATAGCGGCACGCGACACTTATAACTTGCTTGTTGTGCTTTCGAGTTTGTTGGCAGCGAAGAAAAAAACGACTATCACATCATACTTATACCCAGACGTAGACAGTCCTCGCCCGGACTAGGGCTTAAGATGGGACCAAACGTTGGGAAGCGAGCGAGGAGTCCGGTGGTAATCTTGTTGCGGTGAGGCGATGCATTAGTAAGCCAAACACAAACGAAAGGCTCCATAAAGAAACACAAAGAAACAGACCCATCGCATGTAAATATCTATAAAGTTTGTGAATGTTAGCGACGACATTTTCGCTGTGGAGAAACCTTGCTGAGCAAGGTAACTTGATTCAAGGGTCACGGAAGAGTACCGTAGACTGTGGTGCATGTAGATGGTGCGGCACAAGTGCATGCGTTTTGTATTTGAGTGCATGCGAGCTTGGAGCACTCGTGCAATATACCATACCGCTAGCCTCGTGGCAACCACAACAGATCAAAACCGCTAGCTAGCTCGCGCTCCCAGTAAACTCCACCTTCACAACCCTCATAAACGATATCGCCCGCACCTCTAATAAGCTACGGCATACCTAATCGATGATACCTCCGATCAGCAAGGCCAATGCAGACAGTGAGAACCTGAGGCCCCAAGGTCATACAGGGACTAGCGCCGACCCAACTGGGCTCAAGGTTGGTGCCCACACTGTGATAAAACTCCTCTGGCAGCTTCTACGCTGAGCTTGAGAACAGTTGCTGAGAGTTTCCATATAGCATAGGATGCCAGCGATTGGAGCGGAGCTTGACAAAGACGCACAAGTGTGGGAGGTCTATGTAGATGAGACCGACAGGTCGGACAAAGAGCTGGTAAAGAGTTGGAATGAGTGAGTACTGCTGTGCAATGTCTAGCCGCCAAAACGTTATTAAATGCCAGGGTTGCCTCGGCCCAGCTCGCTAGATGTTCTACTTAGTAAGTGTAGCTCTATATCGTTGTCAAACTATAAGCTGATGCAACTATCTAGTTTTTGTCAGTCTTCCCCATTCGGCTACTAACCGTTCTCAAACTGAGCAAGGCAACTCATTAGGCAGCGCTGTTCTCGGCCATCACTACTGCGTATGTGTTCGATCTATCTGTTTCGGACGTAGCCCTAACGGTACTTTGTTTCACAGGCTAGTAGTCGAGAGCTCTAAGCGGCTCCAACCAGATCCCGCCGAGACCTCTGCACAGACGCTCCAAGTCATGTCACAGATTCTGATCGCCATATCGAACGGAAAACCATTCGATAGCTCTACTTCGTCCGGGGTTTTATCCTCTCGGCTTCCACCTTCCCGTTTGAGCGTGCTGGTGAATGGACTGTGGTTCCTGTCGCTTGCTCTGAGTGTGACTGTCTCACTCGTCGCTATGGTCTCGAAAAGCTGGTGCAACGTGTTCATGTCCAACCGGTCTGGGCCCAAGTATGATCAAGGTCGTCGCCGACAGCAGAAGTGGAACGCAGTTGAGACATGGGGCATGGAGGACGTGTTTGTGTATTTACCGACCCTGATGCATCTAGCTCTCTGTAAGCTCCCCCCTCAACCGGATGCTAGTTTCTATCTGCTGACGGTTGTACAGTGCTGTTTGCCATAGGTCTATCTGTCTATCTGTGGGATCTCTGTATCATGGTTGCTTTTCCCGTGATTTTTGTTACCGTGGTTTTCGTGTCGCTCTATGTGGTAGCCACTTTTCTTCCGTCGGTGCGCCAGGACTGCCCATATTCAACCCCGCTTTCTAAGCCACTTGCTAAGGTGGTATGGTTAGTGGATTGGACAGCAGTCTTGCGTCGTTTGGTGAAAGCCGCTCGAATATTGCCACTGGCCCGGCAAGGCTCTCGCGATCTTATACATTCGCCAGGGCACCAGCCCGCACCAGGACCCGAATCAACCCCTATGGACAAAGTCACTTGTCTGATGCTGCTTTGGCTTATCCGCAACTGCGAAGACTCACAGCTCGTCGACATGGCACTACAGTCCATAGCAGGCGCACGTCCTGGACTCCCTGGTGAAATGTTGGCTGAGGCAGATGTTGCAAGAATACTAGTACAGCGGCTAAACAACTGCCTTATGTACGATTCAAGAACGAAAACCATCAGTTTTAAACCAGCGGCCTCGGTCGAGGCGGCGGGTTTATATGCGCGAGCATTGACTCGGGTTTTAGAGTGTGATGCGGGTTTCGGGCCATCGTCTAAGTACCAGGTCCCTCAACTCGATCGTAAACATTTGGATACCTTTTTCAACCCGGATATGGATAAGATCTACTTTGAATTACAGAACCGGTGGGCTGATTGAGTTACGGCAGACGAACTCTCCTACTAACACGGTAGTAACAAAGTATTTTCATCAATGAACAAGGAGAAGATAAAGACTTCACCACTATTGCTACTTCAATCGCTGCGCCACTATGTTACCATGAGTCCACCAGTAGTCTCTCGAAAACCGTACGTGGGAGCTCCAAGGTGCTCCAGTCCAGCCTTGACCGACTTCTACGAAGCCATCTCAACAGGGGAGTTGCTATTGATAGCAGAGCGCTATTGGCTTCACTCGAGGTTGCTCCACACTGGATGATACGTCAAGTGACGTCCATGAACAAGAAACGACGAAATGCTTCAATCATGCTGCTAGTCCAGCTCCTCCGCTTTCCCTCATGTTCTGCGCCTGACTTCCAGTATGCTATCGGTCTGTCTTTAACCGTTGTCACATTCCTCATGCACGACTATCCTGGGTGGGAACATCCCTTGAACAGCATTGAGGATCGTGCCACTCGTGCAATCGAGGTGTATCGGCACTACAAGGTTGAGCACCGCGAGGAACCGAAAGTACTGATTGTATCTGGCCTGCTTGGGCTACTTCGTGGGGTTTTGGAAGAGCAAGAAACCTTCCAGAAGGACGAGGCTATACTCTTTTCAGAAGTGTTGACTCATATCGGGGATTTCCACTCAATAGCTACCTACCGCTTACACACATTCCCCGACACTCTCACTATCGCCCAGCATACCAAGACGACCTTACTTGAGACTTTGCAGGTCGTAGTAGACGGGCGCTCAGACTTCGGCGAAACGGCTCTGATTCCTTGTCTCACGCAGTTGCTCCTTCAGGTGGATGCGCTCCGTGACTCCAATATTGGTGGAATTGCCTTAAAAGCATTCTTGAGTGCGCAAAACAGCAGACTCCGGAGAATATGCTCAGAACCGCTGCTCAAATGCTCGGGATTTTACCGCAGCTTGGAGGCAATTGAACTCGTTCAGATGAGTGGGTTGATCGACATCTCCCTAGGGAAGGACGCATATAGTGCTCCGACTGCCATGATATGCCTGTGGAATCTCACAGAACAGCTAATCAAAGCGGTAAACACCACATCAGACGAGCGGCTAGCTACAGTTCTGGCAGATATGCTTAAACACGACGCATTTGCTTCGTTGCGTGCAATGGCACCCAACTTGCCAGTTTCTCCTAAAAATATGTTCGAACTCGGATTTGCAGACATGTGGTATCCTCTGCTGAAGGAGATGACGAGCCACCAATATGCTGCGTCGATTGTTGGCGAGAGTGAAATTCTGGTGTCTATGCGTTATTCTCATAGGGCAAGTGACGCGATACCGTACATGGGAGAGTTACGAGACGGACGGTCATGGTACGATATGATCACGGAACTGGACGACATTTCTAGGACGTCCCGATGTAGAGGTCCAAGATATGGGCAGGAGTCGAGCTCATGATCCCGCTCAATGCTCATGTACGCAGGTGGCCCGACGCTACGCGCCGGGGGTTCCATGAGAATCGGCGTTTACGGATTGATAGACCCTGAGTGTCCGAGACCGACAGACCCTGAGTATGACCCAAGCTTCCCCGCGCGTTTCTTCCATTGTTAGTTGACATTGCTAGTCGATAGTTGACATGAGACATATAGAGCCCACGTGATCAAGCTAAACAAGCCCCTGAGCGCTAAGCGCTCGGGCGCAAGACCTAAAGAAAAAAGCGTAGTAAAAGAAATACGTACCACTGAACTTTTCTAGTAGTACTAAGAGACTGAGTATACGCGAGTGCGTAGCTCTCTGAATAACCGGAGTACGCATACACGCTGCTCGGTGATATAGGAACCGTAACGTACCATATGTACTACGGAGTTTCTGTGCAATAGTTTAGTATCTAAAGACCTCTAGAATGGCCTCAAACCATGTAATTATCCTACACTCTGAACATGCAGTCGTTAGGCTGGTCTTTTGTCGCTTTTGCGACATATACTGTGTCTTATGCTTTTATTTGTTCTTATTATTTCTAGGTACGCGCTAACACTACTGCATTTACTAGTAACTACGTTTGCCACATTACAGGAAGTTTCCAGTGCCCGCATCTTGGAGCTTCATAAGATTTTCTCAAGGTCTACATTTTAGACAGACACAAGGGAGACTTCAGTAGAGTAGGCAGGTGACCGGTGTTCTCCTCCTAATACGTCTGCAAAATGCTTTTTGCTCATTGAGCACCGGCACTGTGGTGGGTGCTTGTTTAGCGCCACGGAGCATTTGGTGAGTACGTGACTCGTTCTCACGGGATGCTGTTGACTTAACCGGCACTCATGATGCTCATGAGATCACCAATGGGACTCATGAGCCTGTTGAGCGTTGCTATATCGGGCTCATGAGTCTTATGAGCCTTCTATATGGGTCATGAGCCTCTTGAGCCCGTATTAGGTCGCTCATTTGGGCTGAAATACCCAAAGCAAAGGCTCATGGACCTCACGGAGGTTCGTCTTTTGTATATACCAATATATCTTGAGATATGCGCTGTTCACGCAAACAAGCGAGCGACGGAAGTATATATTACTACACACAGATACATAGACGTGATACAACGACTATCATGCGCGTAAGAACAAGAGTATTCGAGTCAGTTAACATCGAAACACCAGGCCGGACAGGCCGCGGACAAATAGCACAGACTTCGTAAGAAATAAGGCGACAAGCGTGAAGAATACATGTTAATACTCACAGCATCCCGAAGCGTTGCGCTTGGGCAATGTCAGGGGCAAATACAACTAGTGGCGTGGCTGTTTGAATGTCGAAACTAGCGATGTAGGCGACTTCAATCATAACTGAAGACGTATTTTACTCACCTATTTCACGAAAGACATCACTAGAGTCGATTTTATGGTTAGTATCATACCTTTGACATGGCTCGCCGCTCACCTGTCATTACGGGCGGGGAGAGGAGTTGAGAGGTCTGGGAAGAGGCCACGAAGAGACGTCGTATTAGATACACGTCTGCGAACCGGGTGTAACTCGGGCATGAGGCCGATCGCTCCAAGATCAGCAGTTCGGATTGATGGGATAGGCTAGTTTTGGGTCGTGGGACTGCGGTGTTCTACGATATTCTACCACCCACGGCGCAGTGTGAGCCCCTTAGATAGTTCGAGCCTCGTCGATAATTAACAGAGCCGGACTCGCTCTTGCCTCTCGCCCATTTCTCGCCCCCAACTGCCCCGCTACATCCCCAACTTGCTTCTTATCCGTAGCCGACTGTTGTTCGAGCCCCATACACTATTGGGAATGGATAGCCGGTACGTCGCTCACTCAATTCATGTTTTGTGACCTCTAGTTCCGTGATGCGCCGCTTGTTTACTGGCTCCCAGACTGTCGAAGTAACGCCGCGGTACGTACACTTGCAACACCGCCAAGTTACGAACACTAATCCTTGTTTCATACGCACGAACGGACTACGATACGAACTGCAACAGCCCCGATGCCAGAAAGGACAACATATCAATCAGTTAATTTGCGGTACGCCCCCTTACTCCCTCATATTCTGTTTTTGGCTGCTTATATTTCTTCTCTTAGAGTCTCCTCGTCGATTCACCCCCAGTCATAGTGCTGATATTGTGCTGGCTCTACCTGTATATACATATACAAAATTAAATATAAAATTTGTGCTCGTTCATGCGATCGATACATGATAGACGGACGCGGAAACTGTATATATTAGTTTCCATATATGTCTGGGCTCACAAGGCTCATGAGCATGAGCCGGGTATTCATGAGGCTCATGAGTAAGAGCTAGGTGCTCATGAGGCTCATGAGCACAATCGGAGAACCAATAAGGCTCAATGAGCCGCTGTAACGGGCTGTTGGGAGCCCGATTTCTTGGCATAGGGCGATCATGATCGATCAGGAGTCAGGTTAGTACGGTCAGTGAGCGCCTAAGATAAGGGGGGGGTGGCTCACTCGCTCAGGCAGGTTTTGAGCGCTCATGAGCGCTCAAGGGGGAATAAAGTTTTTGCGGATGTATCGGGGACAGAAAACGGGTGCTAGTCTATAGTCACAAAGTCAATAGCTTTGGCGATAAGTAGATCTAGATCATGTTCGTACTAACCAAGCTGGGCGGTCCTGTCGTTCGAACTCTGGTATTCATTTTGACACTGGGTCTCACGTGGTATTGACAAAAGTCAGCAAGTTATTGCGAATTCGGAAATGGTTTGCGGTTGATCGGCTCCACTGCCGAAAAGTGGAAAAAAGAGCGCGAGTAAATGCCGTGTATCCCGGCGACGGGGGACGCAATCAAGATGTAAGATACATACATAGAACCGCGCGAAAATTGCGCGTACAACGGTGTCAATTAATTATGAAAACAACGATATCTGAATTCGAGCCACCCAAACCGTAAACCGCATGTATCTCGACAAACCGCGCAGCTACAAGC
>WSTH01000652.1:0-20275 GCA_019616345.1 Ceratobasidium sp. 395
CTCAAGATAATCTACGAGACTGCCCGGGCTCAAGCGGACCGAATCCAGCAGGAACTTGATGCGCTCGAGGAAGAGCGCGCAGAGGCGGAAAGGGTCGCTGCCGATGCTCGTACGACTGCGCGTAAGCTTCATGAGACGCTCTTGATCAAGGAGGCTCGCGAGGCTGGGCGAAAGGAGGGGCGACGAGAGGCGAAGCGGACTCGTCACGAGCGACGGCGGGAAAAGATCAAAGAGGTAATCGAACACTCCGATCGCCCGTCGTCTCCTCAGACTCCGTCTCATACCCACACCGTCGAGGAAACGCAGCACGAGGAAGAAGAACACGAGGAGCAGTACGAGGTCGAATCCCGACGAAGCACTCCTCGTGCTCCTCCCCCGCCCGACCTTCCTCCTATACAACGCGATCCGAGTCCGCAACCGCCTCCGCTGGTTCAAGCACCCGTCTCCCAATCCGAGAGCGTCTCCGACTTTCACGACTACCCGGACCCGCCCGCTTCTGGAATCTACATGCCTCAGGTCTTGGACCCCGCTCCCTTGCCTCCCGCTCCTGTTCCGCATACTTCCGCCTGGGAACGGCTCAAGAACAACATTGGCAAGATCAAACGCACACACTCGCGCACCGAATCTTATTCCGCCGACTCGTACGCGGATGAGCCTGCGGCGTACCACCCTCCACCACCGCCTACCATCCCTCCGCCACGCACGTCGTATACCCCCACCGAGCGTGATTTGCCCCCTAGAGTCAATTATAGCCAGCAGAGTTTTAGACGCGAGCATACTCCTTCGACGGAACGTGGTCGTCGATCACCGTCTCCCCCTCCTCCGCCTCCGCCTGTTCCGACTGGCATGGCTGGGATTGGATCTATGTCTGGTATTGGTGGGATATCGGGCATGGGTGGAATGTCGGGTATGGGCGGGATGTCGGGCATGGGAGGGATGTCGGGTATAGGTTCGATGTCGGGAATGGGTTCGATGTCCGGCATGGGTGGAATGACAGGCCTGACAACGCTCGTACCCGGTCCCGGTGCAGGTCCCGGTGCAGGACCGAGCTCAGGACTGGGCGCAGGACCCAACGCAGGACCAGGACCCGGCCCTTCAGTCCTAATCCACCCACCACAACCTCCCGAACCCAAACAATCCTCGCGAAAGTCTAGACGTCCCAAGACCAACATCCCACCACCCCAACCTGTCTTCCCACCTCAACCAGCGCCCGAAGCTCCCATCCATCCAATCCCTTACAACAACGCTCTCGCTTCGCCGTGGCAACACAAACCTACTGCACTCTTGCCTGAAGGATGGGTGCCCGAAACGGGTGAAGATGGCAGGATTGCGCTCCCGCCTGCGCACGAGATTCACCCGTCGCCGTTGATGATCAATACGGACCTTGTCAGTCCTGGTGGTATGAGCGCGTACGAACGATCTCAGCATCCCGTCGTACCCAACGCACCTTTCGCCGCGCCCAAGACTCCAAAGCACCGCGCAGGCAGCCAACCCCTTGCGCAATACGCACCCATGGCCTTTTCCGATACCACCTCCGAGGACCACTCGATCGACTATGACGAGCACGAACACGACCTCGATCCAGGATTCGACCCGCTCGCACCACGCACTCCAGCGCACTACGGTCGTCCATTATCCGTAATTCAAGAAGTCTCGACGGTCGGATCGCCCGAACAAGTACCGATCGTAGCAGAAGCGCCTTTACCGCGCGCGAGTCGCCATTCCAACTCGTCCAGGCCGAGACACTACCGTCAAGACTCGGACGAATATTCGGTGGAGGTGGAAGGAGGGCCGGTGGTTATTGGTGATGTGAGTGAGGCCCGTAAACCTGGTCGCTGGCGTAAATGGTTTGGGAGTAGTTAAGCTGAAATACCATAATTTATTTTTTGTTTTTTCTATGCCCGTTCTCTGAAAATTCGTTCGTCCGATTCGTTCACGCAAAATCCGCTCGTTCACGCAAAATCGACACTCGCGAAAAAATCGTGATCGCAATCGTTAGTCACGGCCTCCACCACCTCAACGACGCCGGACGACCTCTCGAGAATGGCATCACCAACCGCTATCGCCCGCGCCGCCCGTGTTTCAGCAGGACGTGGTGTCGTCGGATCATCAGACGGGGAGTGCGAGGACGCCGCCGCCGCCGATTGTCCCCGAATCGGCTCTTCCAATTAGTCCGGATAGTCCGGTTCAGTCGAGGGATTGGATTGGGGAGAGGGAAAAGGCGAGGCAGCGGGAAAGGGAGCAGAGGGAGAGGGAACGGGAGAGGGAGAGGGAACAGTATGAGAGGGAGCAGAGGGAATTGAGGGAGCGGGAACAGCGAGACAAGCGGGAGCGGGAGCACAAGGAACAACTCGAGCGAGACCATCAGGAACGTAGGGGGCGGCGTGAACAAGAGTACCGAGAACGACGAGAGCGGGAGCAACGGGAACACCGAGAACGCGAGGAACAACGCGCCAAGGACCGTGAAAGGGACCAGAAAGACCGAGAACGTCAACGGCGGGACCAAGAACGAGACCAACGAGATCGCGAAAAGGAGCAAAAACGCGAACGAGAGAGGCGGGAGAGGCAGGAAAAGCGGTCGAGCTATCAAGCTGCGCCGACCGTGCCGATCGTTCGCAAGCCGTCGCCTCAGCCGTCGGTGAGCACTCGTCCGCCGTCTGCGCAGTCGAATCGTCCGATTGCGTTTCCGACTCCGCATATTGTTCCGGCGCCAGCGCAGATTGTGGATGGTCCGTTGGTTGGAGGGCCGTCTATTGTTGGAGGGCCGTCTATCGTGGGAGGTCCTTCCATCGTAGGGGGACCTTCGATTGTCGGTGGTCCGTCGATTGTAGGGGGTCCATCGATTGGAAGTGGCCCGTCGGTTGGAGGGCCGTCGATTGTGGGTGGGCCGTCTATTGGTGGGGGTCCCTCGAGGATTGGTGCGGGGCCGTCGAGGATTGGGGCAGGGCCGACACGTCTTGGAGAAGGACCCACACGTCTCGGACAAGGTCCGTCACGTCTTGGAGAAGGGCCCTCGCAGATTGGGGAGGGACCTGCGTACATGGCGGGCGACCCCTCGCAGATACTACCCCCTATTATCGTCGACCAGTCCATAGTCGATCGACCTCCGCCGCCGATTCCGAGCGAGCACTACCTCCCCGAGCCTCCCGTCACCAATGGACACTCGAACGAACGAGCAAGCCGTCGATATAGCTACACCCCTGCAACTCCTGCAACGCCCGTTACTTCTCAACCACCGCCGATTCCAGGTCCAACGATGACTATGCCGACGCCCGAGCCATGGCGCGATCCTGAAAACCCGAGGAGGTCGGGCAAGTATGGTGCTAGCGCAGAGGACGCGGCGATGATGGCGCATGTGAGGGCTTTGGAGGAGGCTCGAAAGCTAGCTGAGGGTGAGGTAGATGAGGAAGACGAAGAGTCTATGCAACGTGAGTCTTGCGCGTTTGATCGGTACACAAGGAAATAAACATTGGTTCCAGGTTATGTGATGTCCAAGTTTGGAGACCAAAGTGGTCAGCCTCCTGATGACAGCGCGTCGGAAGACCAGACGACTACTGAAGAGACTGAGTCTACGAGCGACAGCAGTAGCACCGCATCTGAGAGGAATCCATATGCTCGGTCGCAGTCGGACCGAGATCTTTACTATCCCGACCGCGACCAGGATAATCGGTCGGTCGGTACTAGTGTTCCTGCGATTCAAATTGACTCTCCGGTATGTAGTCTCTCTGTTTTGAGTTAAAGCTTCTGACTTACACCCTTATTATCCTAGTCTAACGACTCGAACGGCTCATCAGCCGTCACTCATACCACGAATCGACAGCTCTTGAATCCCGAGTACCGCCCCACCCACCTTCTCCAGTACGGGGAATACAACCACGATGACTATGACGAGAGTCTCGAAAACGAGCCGCTCAACTTTGACGAGATCCCCGGCGCAGTCCCTCCCCCACCTCCCTCGATCCCTTCTCCCGCTCCCGACCATGTCGATGGGATCCCCGCGCCTTACATGAACGCTCCTCGTACACCAGACTACACACCGAACTACTACAATCGCCCCCCACCTCTTAGTACTGAAGTTCCTGAATCGAGCTCACGGTGGTATCCTTCTCGTTCACCTGGCGCGGGTCTCCAACCACCTGGTCTTCCTGACTTTACCGGTTTCGACGGCGAACTAGACAGTCTCAAGTACGAGTCTAGCAATCAAGCTCCTAACCGTGGCCCGTCTCGCAACTCGGGGCGCACCTCTTCTAATAGCTTTACCCGACCTAGTGGCCAGCAGTATTACCGGCCCCCGTCGTCCCAAGCTCACCCACCACAGCCGCTTGCACCCCCCGTTATCTCTGTAACTACCCCGTCAACGTCGAGATCAAATAGCCAAGGAACTTCACCCGCTTTTCCTCCGCCTCCAATCCTAGGTAGCTCTCCCAGCGTCCATGCTGCACCAGTACCCCCAACTACGACGCCTAGAAGCTTCGGCTCGAGTCTAGGTGCAGGCCTGAGTGCTGGTATTGGGTTCGCGAGGAACAGCTTCCTGCGTGGTGCAGGCTCCTCAGCCCCTCCCCCTCCCCCTCCAGTACCAGTTCCCCCGCCCGTTGCACCACCCGTCCAGACCGCCCGCACCCCCGCGCCTGTCGTTCCTGGCCCCACATCAGGCTCTACTCTAGCTCCACCTAGGGCATCTTCTCGAGCTGGTGGAGGCCCTAGCAACAGTCGGCCCAGCGGTGGTGTACGAAGCACCCTTGGCATCCCACACAGCGTGCCCATGAACCCACCCGTCGGCTCACCTCGTCGCCCAGACGTCGTGGCTGCCAAACCCCCGCCACAACAACCCAAACCGTTCCCGCTCACCCGACCCAACTCTCGGTTCACAGACCGGAACCAGAACAAGACACGAGCGATGGTCGAGGCGTTCCAGGCGATGCGAGACGAACAGGACTTGGAGCGGCAAAGGCAGTGGGATACGTCGCACGGGGCTGATTATACGAGCATGGAGCAGAGTCGACCGCCTTCGCGTGAGGGGTCAGTCAGGAGTCGCAAGTCGAGGGCTGTGACTGTTGTTTCAACCTCGGACGAAGATGACTGGACGACGGGGCGATCGATGAAGGGCCGACCGCTCTGAGTGTGATCTTGTATATGCTTTTTCTTCTTTTGGTTTTGGGTATGCACACTACGGTTCCCTTGCACAGTTTTCTTATATATGACTTCCACATCTTCATGCATGTATATCTTTTATGCTTCACACTTCGTTACGACACTCTCATATACAAAATGTAACCCGACGTTGATGCAATGACACACTATGTACGGTCGCATCCTTTCAGACCACAAATAATCGGCACAGTGCATGAGTAATTTTGATGAAATAGGACAAACCGTGACGGAAACGCCAGTTAATCCATCGGGGTAAGTAACTTGTCCCACGTGATGATCTTTTTTTTTTTTGGTACATATTTAACGTACTACACGAACACAAGGTCGAACCACACAGGGAAGAAGGAACACAGAGAGAGGGAGAGAGGGGAAGATAACAAGGGTAACACAGCGGAAAGCGGGTGATCAACAAATCCCATGTGATGACTAGAAATGCCCACTGCCGTGGGCGACACCTTGCTCGTGAGTTTCTATAAAGCGGGAGCCAGCCATAATCTATACCGGGCCCCGTGTGACCGAGGATCTCGCCCCAGTGACGTGATAAGACCAGTGGATTCGGCGTCGGTCCTCGGGGATATTTTGATACAAATGCAGATAAATGGCTAAACATGGCAATATGACTTTGTTTTTTGCCCTCGTTTGAAGATGGTTCGGCAATCGTGTATTAGCTGCGCGTACGCTGCGCTTTTGCACCTGACTCAACTATATAGGGGTCATTCACATTCAGAAATTTCTTGCATGTACACGAACATCCTACGATGACCACTTCTTATTTACCCCTAATTCCCCCGGCCATCTAATCCGTGTCTGTATGCGCAATTACAACGCTGTGACTGCACGCCAAATAGTTCATTCTCGGCGCAAAAGGGTACTAAAACATTGATGTTTTCGGTCAGTCGTATCTAATCTTGAAGTTAAATAACAGATTCACTCGGTCGAAAAGACCCAGAAAGTTCTTGGGGCTCTCCTCTGTATCGTCGCCGCGTAGTACTATCACTACTTCGCCAGATGGCACGGTGATAATCGGTAAATCATTTCGCAGCCGATTTCTTCGCTCAGATTTAATTCTACGGTTATTGTGGATATTATAGCCGCGTCCTATTCACTTGCTCAGGTGAGCGACAGGTTGCTTGCCAACATCTGGCTGGTGTGGCTGACGCCTGCTTTAGGCGCTGGTACCCTGGCTGCTGTTTCATGTTTCCGGGCCGGAGCTTGCCGTCTTGCGATGTGCCTGGTGGCGGGAACAAACACGGCAACACAAGGCGGGTGAAACATGGAATCATTATGAGGGGGGGTGTGACCTTGGAGCAAGGTGATCAGTACTCATGTAGTGGCATGAGACTCCAGGGAACTCCAACGGGTTGGTACCCGGGCGGATGGCTCGGGTTGGTTGCTTAGTCATTGAATCCGCACGGGTCGATCCGGTGGCAGTGCCTGGGCTGTACAGGCGACGACCGCGGGTTGGCTCTATGCGGACGACCCGTGCGGGTCGGATATGGATGACTTGCGGGTGATATGCTCAGCAACAATCCAGAGGACCAATCATGTACAGTACCGAATTATACATTATATGCGCTCGGTCTAGTGTTGCGTTTGTCGATCGACTCCTCCCATTTGATTGTTCCCTTGAGTCTCTTGGTGAGTTCTGTCAATCTCGCCTCTACCCCTACGTTCTTGGGAGCTCAAAGGTCTATTTGGTGGCGACGGGTGCGCTATATTATGGCACTTTATTCTACTCGATGGGTTGCTAATATCATTTCACAGCGTTATGTCCTTGGTACAAGACCTATTGGTTGCTCGAACACGGATACCCATGCAGCCGTATAGACGACATTGTGCGAACAATCAACGTCGGGTTGCGGAGAGCAACCCTTTGAACACGCATAGTGCTAGCCACAAGAGCGCCTTGCACACTCCCGCGGCTACTGCGTGCCAATGGTGAGTGTAGCACATCGGCACAGACTCGAGTTCGCTCACCAATCGTGGGCTTGATTTTTGTAGCAGCCGACATCGCGCTGGATGCGCCCACCTACACCCACCACTCACAATCCCCCTTTAAGCACATCCGCTTCAAACTCGATATCAGAGTACCTGTACTCGCCCCTGTCAAGAAAGGTGAGTGCTAAGTGGATAAGTGGCGTATTCAACTACGGGTCAGCGAGCGGGATCACGGCGGTTCTCCACTCGGGCGTTGGCTTTGGAGATCCTTATGGCGCTTGCCAAGTCGCTCGGTCGGCATATATGTAATCATATTCACGCTGTTTTTGTTAGCATCGCCAGTCGACGCTGAGCGTGCTTCTTGGGCGGCGAATAGCAGTTAGCTATCGTCAACACCGCATGAACCTCTCAACTTTCCGTCCCAAAGTGGACCTTGAAGCTCTGAGCGCGTCAAGCCTAACAGACAAACAGACAGACGAGCTACATGGCAATCCAAGGGGGTGCACAGAAAAAATGCACGACCCGAGGTTACCTGGTGTTTTGGAGGGGGGGGGGGTCCCCCCTAGTTTCCTTTTTTAGTCCTAGGGAACGATCGCCCGCAGAAGATTACCGAAAATAGCTACATTTTATGTCGTCATCTCATTAAATGTGTGTCTCTTACGGGGTGTATGCTCGACATCCGTGTTCAATACTGATTTGTGCCTCCAAGCCAGGAAACTGGGGGGACCCCCCCCCCCTCCAAAACACCAGGTAACCTCGGGTTGCGCATTTTTTTCTGTGCACCTCTATGGCAAGCCGGAATGGCTATTGAGCTGATCCGCCGGGTGCGGGTCTAAATCCAGGGTTTTCGCTAGTGCGCGTCGGTCGCGCGAGCGGGATGGGGCCCACGGTGTCGTTACGGCTGACAGTGTCGGTGGGTTAGTGTCGGCACGGTTGACAGCGTCGGCGGGTTAGTCGTGTTGACGCGTTCGACAGTGGTGTTGAGGTAAAGACCGGGGAAGCCGTTAGCTGCACTGAACCCCATCCCGCTAGTGTGACCGACGCGCACTAGCGAAAAACCCCGGATTTAGACCCCTATCCGGCGGATCAACCCAATAGCCACTCCGGCTTGCCATACACCTCCTTGTGGCAATCAGACAGAGAAACAATGAAGACAACAGAACAACGTACCTCAGCGAGCGAAGAAGCAGGCTGAAGACGAACATCGAGAATCGCACATCTATATACTACGGAGATAGGGGTGGGAGAGCGATGGCAAACAAACAACGACCGCCAGGGACGAGGGAGCCGCGCATACGGCCGGGTCACGTGCACCCTGGCTCAACAGACCTTGCCTCATGGTATGAGACACCTCTACTACTGGATTTTAACGAAGTGGTACATATTTTGAACGATTTGGAAGGCACGAAGCCTGAGCGTTGGATCTGCAGGTCTCGATAGCCGTGATATGCCGCTTTTGACCTTATGGCCTAACGATTTTGTTACTTAATGACAATTTGACTAACCCGTGCGGATGCCTCGAATAATATCCGTGACTCACGGATGACGGATGCCGCCACAACCCGATCCGTTAGATAAGCCACGGGTCTCTGAGTCAGCGGGTCATACTAATCCGCAGGAAGTAACCCGAGGCCGACCCGGAGCAATCAGTTTTCTTCCCTGCCAGCTGTTGACGAACCAGCCACCCAAATACAACCACTGCTTGGCTTCGCGACAGTATTTGAAACATCACCCGCAAGCGCGGCCTCATGGGTAGAGCAAAGCTACTTCACCCATCGAACTTCACCTTCAATCCGCACAAACCCGACCAAAGTCAATTTGCTTGTGTGAATCCCAGATAAGCATGCCAGCAAGTGCCGAAGGTACTGTACAGGCGATACGTGATTGGTGGTAGGTCGAATCTGACACCCGGATCCTAGGTGGAGATAGGAGTGATGAGGCTATAAATACTATATCCAGCGCGATGGTATGTAGAAATTATGTGAAATTGAACCGTATTCGCTCACCTAGGCCGAACAGCCTGTCTCCACGATCATTACAATCCTCACAAAGTACCAGTGTCGCGAAATCACCGACCAACTTGACCTAAATAAATGCAAGCGCTCTCCGTCTGAGCGCGGGGGTTTTGGCGACATATACTACGGGGCACTCAAATGTGGAGAAAAAGTAGCGATAAAGTGTGCTAGGTTATACCTCCAAGAGGACGATGAAACGGGGCGTAAAGCTCTGAAGGTGCGCTTTCCAGATTACATTAATTTATACATAAGCGCCTTGATTGCGATTCCCTACCCAGCGCGCCGCCCGCGAACTGTACTATTGGTCGCGCTTCGAGCACAAGAACGTCCTCGGACTGCTAGGACTTGCACAGTTTCAGGACCAGCTGGCTATGATATCGCCTTGGATGGACAAAGGAACGCTGTTGCAATACATCAAGAAAAACCCGACTGCAGATCGCCATCAACTAGTAAGTTGACATATTATCACACTTCAATCGCACCAATACTTAAAATTTGCAGTGTGTGGATATATCGGAAGGTGTAGCGTACTTGCACCAGAGCGGCGCGGTGAGTTCACTTGAACCTGTTCTGTGGGGTGCAAAATCCACTGGGACTTGCAAGCTCTGACGAGCAGATGGAGTCTCTGGGTGATCGCATCTGATGAAAAGGCAAACCACTTACAAGCTCGCTTGTAAACATGGTTCCCTCACTTCTCAGCTGGTTTTTTCCCGCCATTATCGTCGGGCGGTCGCTCAAGAGATGAGCACTTACAAGTATCAGCGTGTCTTGTTTTGGCTACCGACTGCTAATGCTAAGGCTATTTGACACTTACTTCACTAGATACACGGGGATATCAAGAGCGTGAATTTTGGAGCCTTCTGTTCAAAGAAAGTGGCGGCTGATTCGGGTTGTAGGCAAACGTGCTAGTATCTAGTGAAGGCGTAGCGAAGCTCACCGACTTCGGATGTACGGAGCTGAAAACCGGCACACTTTGCTTCACAACAACAAGCGGTAACTCGAATTTTACGATGCGTTGGGCAGTAAGCAACCACCCCATCAATCCTTAAAGTATGGCTGATAACACCGGGTTACCTTACAGGCCCCAGAGATACTAAACGGTCTGCAGACACGCAGTAAAGAAGGAGATGTATATGCTCTTGGAATGGTGGGCTTACACAGTTTCAGTGTTTGGTTCGAATCGACGCCGACTGACAACTTTGTACTGGGCGCTAGACCTTGATAGTGTGTGAAACAACGCTTCTTGTGTACAGCAGGCTAATCTAATCCAACTTTCAGGAAGCGATTACAGGAGTAAAGCCATTCGGCGACTTGGGAGATATGGCAGTATGGAGAGCCGTGATGGTAGAAAAGCTGATCCCTGAACGGCCAAAGATATTCCCCTCGTTCACCCTTGATGAGGCTGAGGAGCTGTGGGAGGTAGTGGTCCACGCATGCGCACACGGTGCTCCAGACCGCCCGGACTCTAGAACCATCCAGCGTCGCGTAAGTGTTTTTTTTTTTTTTTGACTTATTTATAAATTCCTTATTATTGCCCTTGGCTCACCTGCCAAAGCTGCAAAACATCAGGCGGCGCGTAATACATCCCTCATTTAATCTCTCTGGTGTTGATCCTACTCCTCATGTGGTCGTAAATGTGAGTAGCCTAGGGGTTGTTTTTGTCTGTGACTAGCTTATAGGTAGAGTTTGGCGGGTGGAAATGGCGAGCGTGGTGAAAAAAACGAGGTGCACCCGCCAATCATTGATGAGACCAAAAACCAGCTCTGTCACATCGATCGCCTGCCCGACTGTGGTGAGTACGACGACCAGCAGCAGCCACACGCCCAGTCGGTCCTCCCGCCCCTGTCACCCTCCCAGACGTACGATGTCCAGACAGACCCCAGAGCGTCGACCCCGCGCCATCAATCCACTAGCGTCGTCCTTGCCAATTCCAGCTGGGCGCCGCATCAGCCCTGGCCTGCTCCCCAGCAAGCCCCGTACTATACCCCGGAAGCGTATATTGGCCGCCACGCGTCCACGGAACCGCACCCCCAGCTGCAGACGCCCCCTCTCCTTCCCCCGAGCCGCTGGGACAACTACCAGCCGTCCCCGCCGCAGTCGGACGAAGAGTCTCGGCCGTGCTCGCCCGAGCTGTTGTCCGAGCGCCGCAGTGCACCCGAGCCAGGGCAGGCAGGCTCCTTCGCAGCCCACTGGCCGGGCCCACCGTACATACCCGACCCCATCGGCGTGATGGTGGACTCCAGATTTGATCGCTCAGACGTGCAGATCACGTACACAGGCGATTATGCCGTGAAACTTGGTCGGCACGTGCTCCGTCATTGCTTCAACTGCCACGCCACCGAGGTGCGTCCCTAGTCTAGCACTTTGCTCTTCTCTGACTTGTTTACAGCCCTCCGGATGGCGCGAGTCGACCCTCACCCCTGGAAAAATTGTGCGTGCGGTGTGGTCTATCGCGCGGTTCGGACTAACGGTTTTGTTAGGTCTGCAACAAGTGCGGCTTGTATGAGCGCAGCCACGCCCGTCCACGACCCCTCCACATAGACAACTCACTTAGGGGTCCGGCCCTCTTTCCAGTAAAACTTGCATAATCAAGCGCTGGCCTGGTTTGTGTACTCACGGCTTGATTTTTCTGTTTTTCTACCACCTCTATACTATATTCTCGACAAACTGTTTTGCGATTCACGCGCGCGTCTGAGCAAGAGAGTAAATTTGCACAAGAGCGAGTGTGCATGAAAAGTGAACCAACGCTTTTAAGCTATCAGTACTGTACAGCCAAGCCGCCCGTAAGCGCCTAGTAGGCGCATATACGACCAAATTCCAACAAAACTGCAAATCGGAACGCCTTTCTTCCCCCTTCTGTTCCATCGTCCAAACGTTCGTACCCAACGACCATCGTGTCAGTGATTTGCTCTTTCATCGACCAGGCTGCCTCCATGAAAATTTCGCAATGGATCCAGCTAGGATAAACGCCTAGTCCCGACCCAAGGTAATCATACCTGCGTCCATGTCAGCACACAACGAGGCTCATCAGTGCCGTGTCCTGGCACCACCGTAGCCTTTGCCTCGGTAATCGATTCAGCATAAATGTTTGGGTCTGGTAGGTTTTCCCTGCGCGAGGTCGAAAGCGTCGCGACCACGCGACCATGACGAACAAGAGACGATGGCCGGGGGGAGAATTGGAGGACGTTGGCGGTAAGAGGCGTCGGGCCCGGGCAAGTTTTCGGGGCAAACCGTGGCGAAAGCGCCAGTCCGGGGATGACTTATTTTCGAGTCATCACGTGGGACAATCTGTACTCAGGTTGTTGATCTGTCAACTTGCTCAACCACCGGGGGATACATTTAGCGTGCTCTTGACCGGCCGTTTGTATGTTTTCACTGGCCTCCTCAGCAGCACCGCAGGTCTTTTCTTTCACCTCCACCCGTTAGCGTCCAGACGGTATTGTTCAACAACCAGATTACCATAATCTTGCGCGACCTAGTTCACACATACCAGCTCACAGTTCGCTTAGCTCCAGCTGTTGATGAACCAACTGCCACAACAACTGCTTGACTTTGTGACCATATTTGAAACCCCTCCCGCAAGCGTGGCCTCATGGCTTCACAGGATGGGCGGTTTTTCTCCACCCTTGATCCTAGCTTTAGCTCCTACAACCTCTGCCTAGATCAACTTGTTGGATGCAAGGTGACCAACATATAGACGATCGCTACTGAAGTGGTTCATGAATCTACAGCTATGAATACTATAACCAGCGCGACGGTATGTAGAAATTATGTGTGGTAGAGATGTTGCTCGCTCATCTAGGTCGGCCAGCCTGGTTTCGCAATCATTACAATCCTCACAGAGCACGGATGCCACGAAATCACCGATCAACTCGACCTCGACAGATGCGAGCACAGATTCCCGTTCGCGACCGGAGGTTTCGGCGACATATATCAGGGAACACTCAAAGGCGGAGAGAAAGTAGCAATAAAATGTGCCAGATTATCCGGCCAAGAGGTCACTGAAAGGGGACGCAAAGCTCTGAAGGTACGCTTTCCGAATCATCATAATCCGCGCATAGACGCTTTACGTGTAATTCCTTGTCCAGCGCGCTGCCCGCGAGCTGCACTACTGGTCATCCTTCAAGCACAAAAACGTACTCGGGCTATTAGGACTTGCACAGTTTCAGGGCCGTCTAGCCATGATATCGCCTTGGATGGATAAAGGGATTCTGCTGCGGTACATTGAGCAAAACCCAAGCACAAATCGCTATCAGCTAGTAAGTTAGCATACTACCACATTTCAATCCTACGCATGCTTACAACATGCAGTGTGTGGACATATCGGAGGGTGTAGCGTACTTGCACGAGAACGGCGCGGTGAGTTAACGCAAACCTGTTCTGTGGGGTGGAAAATCTGCTGGCGCTTGCAAGCGCTCACGAGTACGTAAAATCTCTGGATGACCGTATTTGGCGAAGAGATAAACCACTTAAAAGCGAGCTCGTAACTGAGGTTTTCCCCGCTTCTAAGCTGGGGTTTTCCGTCGTTACCGCATAACAATTACTCACGGGATGGGCACTTGCAAGCGTCAGCGTATTTGTTTGGGTTACAGGCTGCTAACGCTTAGATTATCTGACACTTGCTTCACTAGATACACGGAGACATCAAAAGCGTAAAACTCCGCGGACTTGTCTGTTCAGAGAAAGCAGCTGATATAGATCATAGACAAATGTGCTAATATCTGGCGAAGGTATTGCGAAGATAGCCGACTTTGGATGTACGCAACTGAAAACTGATACACTACTCTTCACACCGACGACCGGTAACTCAAAGTTCACAATGCGTTGGGCAGTAAGTAAACCTCCTGTTGATCTCCAATTTATAGCCGATAACGCTGAGTTACCTTGCAGGCCCCAGAGATAATCCAAGGTCCGCAGACACACAGTAAAGAAGGGGATGTATACGCACTTGGAATGGTAGGCTCACACAGTTTTCGGTGTTTGAACCGATACTAACAGAAGACTTTGTACCGGATACTAGACCTTGATAGTACGTGAGACCAAGTTCTGGTTCATAGCCAGCTATTTAACCCAACTTGCAGGAAACAATTACAGGAGAAGTGCCGTTCAGTAGCAAGGGGGATATGGCAGTATGGACAACTGTGATGGTACAAAAGCTGATCCCTGAACGGCCGAAGATTCCATTTCCTTCTTTTACCTTGCATGAGACTGAGCAGCTGTGGAGGATAGTGGTCGATGCATGCGCGCACGGTGCCGAAGATCGCCCAGACTCTGGGACCATCCAACGTCGTGTAAGTCTTAAACTATCTATTTCGGAGTTTCCTTCCTGTCGTTGCCCTCCGCTCACCTACCGAAGTTGCGAAATATTAGGCAGCGCGTATCACAACATTCAGCCAATCGTTCCGTTGTCGGTTCCATTCCTGCTGCGATTGCGAATGTGAGTAGCCTATAAACTATTATCTACGACTAACTTATAGGTAGGGGTTACCCAATGGAAATGGCGAGCATGGTGAAGAAAACGAAGCCCAGCCGCCTATTATTAGTGAGTCCGAAAACCGGCTCCTGCACCTGTCTCGCTCTCGCGCCACTGAGGAAACAGAGCAGCACGAGGGAAAGGAACGCGAGGAAGAGTACCAGGTCGAACCCCGGCTGACCAACGCATTTTCAATAGCCCTAGCTGTCGGGTCTGACCATAGCTCCAAGATGGATGACAAGCTGAGCGACCACGGTGAGTATGACGACCAGCAGCGGCTGCGCGCCTACTCGGCTCCCATGTCCGCGCCGCGCCGCCAGATGTACGACGCGTTGGTCCCACGTAGTCAATCGACCAGCGTCGTACCTACTGATCCCAACTGGGCGTCGCCTTCGCTTCCCTTTGGCCAGCCCGCCCCGTACCACACGCAGGAAGCGTTTGGCGCCCACGCGTACATCGAACCGCGCGCCCAGCCGCAGATGCCCCCACCCCCTCCCCCAGGCCACTGGGGTGGGTACCAGTTGCCTCCACCGCAGCCGTACCAGCCGCGTCCGCCGCGTTCGCCTGGCCCGTACGACCCGCGCGAGCAGTATCGCCCGCCCCAGCCGCCATACGGCTACCCCGCCACAGGTTACCCGCCAGGTCCACCGTACGCGCCCGGCCCCAGCGGCGCGACCGTCGACCCGAACATCTTCAAATCTGATCCGTACGGGTGCCACCCCGGCATCCCGCCCTCGCTTTGGCTCGGCCCTGGTCGCCCAGATGAGCAGATCACGTACACGGACGACGCTTCCACAAAGCTCACCCCGTACCTCCGCCGTCGTTGCTTCAACTGCCGCGTCACCGAGGTACGTCCTTTGTTTAGTAGTTTACTCTCCCCTGACTTATTGGCAGCCCCCCGGATGGCGTAAGTCGACTCTGAATCCCGGAAAGATCGTGCGTGCGGTGTGATCCATCGCGCAGCCCAGATTAACGATTTTGCTAGGTCTGCAACAAGTGCGGCTTGTACGAGCGTAGCCACGCCCGTCCACGGCCCCTCCACATGGACAACCCAAAGGGCCCGGCTCAATAGCCAACAAGACTCCCATAACTCACAGGCGCTGGCCTCACTCATGTGCTCGTAGCTAATTTTTTTCCATATGTTTATACTATCTCTACTATTTCGACTTCACTCTATGGACTATGTATCACTCTATGAATTGTATATCACTCTATGAACTGTATAGAATACTTGTTGTTTTAGCTATCTCCCAAATGTATCATGTTCAGCGACCATCGTATGAGCGATATGCCTTTTTATCAATCACACCACCCCTCAAAATCCTCCCGTTGGGCCTAGCTCAGGGTAAGTCTTGACTACCGATCAAAGGTAATCAACCCCGTCCATGTCGGCGCGCAAACGTCATCAGTCCGACGTCCTGGCGCTGATTCAACTGATCGAGTTGTTCGTCCCAGAACAAATGGGTAGGAGGTTGTTAATGTCGAGCGGCGGAGCCGCCGGATAGGAGTTGATTACGTATGCTTTCCATCTGTGTATAGTTCGTGTATATGCATCCGGTTCTGGGGGTTCTTCCCCTCGGCCATCGTCTCTGGTTCTTCGTAGTCGCGTGATCGCGATGCTCTCGGCCTCGCGCATCTGCTATAACAGAGTATCTTAGAAGAAAGGCCTGGATTTGTACAAGACCAACATGATGAGCGAGCGGCTGTTATGATGCTGTTAAGCAGAACTATGTCAGTCTATACCAAGAACAACATTCTGTGGGATAGTAATCGTCGGCTGCGAATTATCATCCGATTCAAGCTCTTCGAATTCAGCCAATACCGCCTGAGCGCTGGGCCGACTCTGGGGATCAAACTCCCAACATCTCTGCATCGTCTCCCACACAGCGTTTGAGATAAAGTCCACCGAGACAACGGATTCCCTCGTGGCAGGTGGCAGGTTCTTCCTCATCTTTCTGTACGCAATGAGGAAATTCGCATTATACGGAACCTTCCCAAACTGAGCCTGTTCACGGCGAGCCAATAAGTTGCACTGACATCGAAATAAGGTTTACCCACCTCTAACGCTATACAACCAAAAGCCCACATGTCAGACATTGTTGTACGAACATCTCCCTCGAAAAGTTCCGGGCTGTCCCATGGCAGGGTGCCACACTGATTCTCCAGTCCGCAATCACATGCGCAGTCTATACGAGAAGATCCAAAATCGCATAATTTGGCAACAGTTCCCGCATCGTTGACAAGAACGTTGCTCTGGTATGAAGATTTCAGCATAAACACAAGCGCAAGAACTCTAGACTCGCACCGCTTTCAAATCCCCATGCACAACCAACAATTTGTGGACATGGGCTAACCCACGTATAACACCCGTCAGCTGTTTGAAGCGGTAAGTTATTTACGATACCATAGGAGGTGTTATAACAGCTACAACCAACTGAAAGCGCCTTGAAGGGTTGGGATTGTGAAGACGTAAAAACTATAACAAAATAAATTTGTCACTGAATTCGAGTCGATCATTATCGTGCGTGTACTAACATCATCGAGATCCCTATTCTGGTAGTACTCACAAACCGGAGACGGGGGAATGTATGTTCCGAGAAATCCGTTGTACTCGTGTGATGTTAGTACGCCGAGTAGCGGCGCTACGTTCTGGCTATTGCTCTGGTTCAGAATTTTCCATATCTTCAGTTCGTTTGCGATCGTCTGTACAAGGTTCTGTATCCCGAGCTCATGTTATTTGTAGGTGTCACGGAGGACATGTTCCTACATCTTCACTTGATCCTGGACGGAAGCACTTGATTGCGATCTGAACAAGTAGTATCCTCTGATCGACGACGCTTCAAGATGCCAATCCTGGCGTACCTACCTTCCTTGGAGGGTCAACAGCATTGAGTTTCACCCTGTAGCTATCATTCAGCCTGTTTTTGCTATAGTGCGCTCACAATTAGATTTACCGGTAGATATCGGCATTTCCTCCACCAGTATCTGGGCCTTCCAATCTACCCTCGAACTGGTGAGGCAAGAAGATATCATGATCGACGGCCGCGTTATGCAAGTTACATCGTAGTTCTTCATTCATTTCACGTTCGAGGTTTAGCGAAGTTCGGAAATGGTGGTAGATAATGGTAGAGATAACCTACGTACAGATCAGCTTGCAAACACGGGAATGTGGTCAGCCTGTCAGCTATCATCTGTCACGTGAGTTCTGTTTTTTTTTATCGTATACATATTTAATGTGCTAAGCTACACGAACACAAGGTCAAGCATCATGGGAAAACCCAGACAAGGGGCACGAGGAAACCGAGTAACGACGGTGACAGTGGAAAGCGGGTGTCTTAGCTGTACGTGTGTCACGTGAGCTCTGATCGGCCCGATATAGTATTAATCTGTAACTCGCAACTGTATCCTGCTAGCGGTCCACAATCCTGTGCTCATAACTCTACGGGAGATCGGGGTCTTTCAGCTCTACAGAGCTTCCAGGAAATTCGGTGAAAACGCTTTCGAACAAAGGATCCTGGCGTTTTTTTCAACATTTTTACACTCCCCCAAAGTAAAGATGCACCTCATTAATCGAAGTGGACCTAGTACTCAGACGCCTGGAGATGCATCGATTACCCAATATTTGGCTCGTGGTGCCGCTGCCGACATTTGGATGTGCGTATCCGGACCTCTTCGGAAGGCCGCTTGTTGATACCACGCACGGGCCGCAGGGTTCCCCTAGCGGAACAAGTTCCAAAGGTATGCAATCAGCACTGCCAATTTATACATCGGCTCAGTCATATCCTAGCGCGTCTATAAAGGGCTCCGTATAAACCCGGAACGTTTAACACGACATCAACTTGATAGCAGCGTCAGTTCGCAGGTACAGACCTGTAACGCTACTCGCTTGGTGGGGCTCATATCATCATTATCGCCGTTGTTTAGTCATATGAAGACCTATGGACGACATTTGCTGAGGTTAGTTTCCAGAGACTTGCAGGCTATGTCCATCTAAAACTGATCCGACAACATAGGAATTTAGCGCTGTGGTTAAGACCTGGTCGTCGCTTGACCATCGAAATGTTGTTCGAGTTTTTGGAAGTAGTGATAGGATGAGTCTAGAAGTAGATTACTACGTAGGCGGATGTGTTAGAGATGTAAGTCCTGTGACTGATATAGGGGAGTCTCTGTATCTGGCCCCACTAAATCACATTAGTATTTGAAGGCACACTCGTCAACAGTTAACAAAGTAACAATGGTAGGCAATGGAAGGCAATGGTTATTGCTTAAACTTTATTTAATGAATTTCTAGGTCTCAGATGTGCTCGCTGGTATGAAGTATCTTCATAGGCACGATCCACCGATTGTCCATGGCGGTGTCAACGCGGTATGTGTTCGTTTCTGGGGAGCGACCAGGCACTAACGCCCTTGCAGGGCAAGCTATTCGTTGACCACGTCGGGAAGGTTGTAGTAGGAGAATTTGGGCTGACAGCACTCTGCTATCCCTTTGCAGCTTACGCGCCATCAATATCCTTTGACGGCCTCACTCGTTGGTTTGGTCCGGAGCTGCTGGAGGATGATACCGATCAGGTCCCACCGCCGACCCTGGCTTCGGATATTTGGGCGCTTGGATGTACTCTGTATGAGGTATGGCCATTCGCCGCCCTATTATAGAAGTTGACGCTAAGACTCCAGTTGGATGTGTTCAAGATACTAGCAGAAAAGCTGCCATACTTCGAACACAAACATGAAATCAAAGTGCAAAGAGCGATATTGGCGGGAGAGCGACCTGGCCGATGTGACGACAGCCTGAGGACCTCACACGCCGGGTTCCTTTGGCCCATAGCCGAGTCTTGCTGGACTCCAGTCCCTGAAGACCGACCTGACGTGATCGGACTGGCTCAAAGGCTCCAGCTGCCCCCAGAGCAGGGCTATGTCAGCGTTCCGCTTCACTCCATACCACTGAAACTTCAAGAATCAAACGATCCGGTGAGGGGGTATCAATGCGACATCTGCGGCTTGGAATTACGTCGCCCGGGTTTGCTGGACGATCATTTGAACACACATATAGGCTTACGTCGTGAGTAAATTTGGTGTTGAGATATTGATGCCAGAGCTAACCAATCCTTCAAATTCTTCAAGCTCACATATGCCCAGTCTGCGGCCAGGGCTTCGCTCAGAAGGGAAATGTAGATCGTCATATGCGCACCGTACACGGCAATGGGTGGGGCTGATTATGTAAGACTTGGTACCGTTTGTTTGGCTACTATGGCAGACCCATTTCTTGCCACTTTTGAGTGCTTCATACTACAAGTCCACCAAAACAGTGCTTTGGGGTAAGATTTTTACACAAAAAGATACCTGCGCATCTTGTCTGTCAACTGGCAAGCTTTGAACTATTTTGAGCTCAAGCCGCGTACACGCTGGCTCAAACGATTTGGTGGGTTGCAGGAGTGGGGCAGACCCATTTCTTGCCAGACCCTGAAGCTGCCAACCCGTATCGGATGTGATCTGCTGTGCAGCAGTCAGCCATGAGAGATACACGCCTAACTCTGTTTAGGTTAGCACAATCTCTACCCGGCGATGTCTCCGTCGGATATGGCTGGTAAACAGCTGGTTTTTTGCAACTAAGTCGTCTATTTTTCCTCGTCAACTCGGTTTGAAGGAGTCGGATAGTAAGACACAAGTAGGAAGTGTAGGTGCGAGTCTCTGTCCCAAA
>WSTH01000653.1:5274-20245 GCA_019616345.1 Ceratobasidium sp. 395
CACCTCCAAGCCCAATGGGCTACTACATATATGCAGCGTGGCTTTGCAACATCCCTTCAAACAATTAAGTTAAAGAGGTCATCACGACCCAGACTGCATCAATCAATTGTTCCAAGATAACAAGCTGGATATACAGCGAATGTGTGGGTCTTATTCTAGACTTCTCCGGCCAAGCAGCGTCGCAATTTCCCTATGCTCTTTCAGCCATGCAGGGAAAGACGATAACGCCTTGTTTTGGCGTCGTTCAATCAAATAATTGGCCAACACGATTAGTGTTCCGTAACGATACCTGGAGTAATAAGATATTAATATATAGAATCCGAAACCTAAGGACCCCAACAGCTCACAGATAGTTCACACCAAGATCCATCAGCTTCTTCTGTTTCTGTGATCCAGCTTCACTCGCGTCAACCTTCAGCTTGTAGCTAGACGCAATGTCATGAGCGAATATAGCACACGAGGGGTCAATACATACTCGAAAATCGCCTTTCGCAAGTTCTGCACGTCCGCCATCGCGTCGATGGCTTTGTCCGTAACTCGTTTGGCAACCTTTCCATTCGAGAGCACGCCGACCAGCTGCAAGATAATCTTGTATTCGCCTCGCAAATAAGCCTCCTCTTCATAACTGCCATCCACCGTATCGTAATGGGAATCAGCGGCGAAGGCTTCGTCCTCGTCCTGCAGAGCGACTGTAACGTCGCAGCTAGCGACAGTGGATATTACACATGCTGCCACCATCCCAGTCGTAGTACGTCCGCGGCTGTGGGGAACAGGTTAACCTCACAGCTCATCAGCAACGGCTAGCTTGACACATACCCCTACGGCGAGTGTTAGACTAGCGCCCGTGAGGGTTGATATGAACACCACTGACCATCTGGCAGTTAAATATAAGATCACCAGCAACTCGTAATCCTGCCTCCACACGATGAACTAGTAGATCGAGTGCGTCGGGAAGTGGCGCTTGTTCATCGGTCTATATTAACCTCAGTCAACGTGAACAACTATAGACAACATCATCACGTACAATAGCTAAGCGCGCGTAATCAACCTAAGCGTATCATTAGCTGAGGATATATGCGGGTAGCAAACAGAAAAAAGCGCACTCTATAGCCCTCCTGAATCATGAGTTGAAAGACATCCTTTGGAGTCCGTATGTCCTCGATCGTGAGTGGCTCCCACCTTTATTTCGCGTTCGGTTGTGATTGTGCAAAGACCAGTGTAAAATAGCAGGGCTTACTGGGCAGTGATATCAAAGGAACCCGGTTGAGTTTCAACCTCATCGTGGAGTAGGACTTGACCCTCAAACCGGATCACCTCACGCTCTACATCTTTTTTCAGGTTGACCTCCATGGCCTCTACTACATCCGTAGTGATTCCGGTTGCCTCAACGTTAGTCAACGGTCGATCGACGAGACGGAGGACATGGGGTCGACCACCTGCTACGTACAGCACAGGTTCCTAGGAGCTAATGAGGAGGCAGCCCCACATAATCTAACAGTTCACCTACCTCACGAAGGGATGTCCAAAACACTGTGTTTTTACCACCTGGTGCAGCGTCTACTCGAGCAAGAGCCCGACGAAGACTGACGTAGATGAATTAGCTAAACTCAGAACAGAAATAAGATATCCACTTGCCCATTAATAGTAGGCATCCCGCTCCCGCAGACCCACTTTCCATCTGGTCCGTGGTCACTGAGCCCAAGGGTCAAAGGAATGCGACGGAAGTTAGCTGCTCCATCAATCCGCTCTGGCAGTGACATCTTCTGTAGGTTGGAAAAGAAATCGCTCTTGAGTATAGTCGAGGCAGATAAAACACTGCCCGAACGGTTGGCCACAACGTGCTGAATATCGTCGGGAAAAGCGACACCATCCCGTCGCTCGGATCGTTCAAGTGGTTTAAGCGCCTTGGCACCTTCGACTTGAAGTTCATTCTCAAAGGTTGCGAAAACGGGGCGTGAACGAACAAAGTGCTCGAAGGATTCAAAAGAACGAATAGTATCGGGGTCGGATTCCATAAGGTAGTGTTGGAAGACGATTAGTTCAAAGTATTTGCGCAGGTTGTGAAGTCCTAGAAATACTCATTAGCCAGTGTCTAAACATGTCACAAGTTCCGACTCACCAACTTGAATGAACCGTTTCTTTTGCCTCTCATCCGCAGCGTCTTCGGCTTGAAGTCGAGCATCTTCAATCGACTCACGGAGCTGAAGGGGAGATTAGCTATCAGATAAACAAGAGCAAGGGAGGTCGCACGTTGAGGTACTGGTCGCATTGGTCGATTGCATCATCCACCATACGCTTCACGTCTGGCCCTCGCTTGATCACTCGGAGCAAATCTAAACTATATGTCAGGAAAAAAGCCGCCGATAAGTGCCCAGTGAAGACCTACTGTTGATAATCTGGTATGAGTGGCGAGGTGGAGGCTTCCTCCCATCCTCTCGTTCCCGTTCCATACTAGGTATAGATAACATGCTCATGCCGCGTCTTGGTGTTCTTGAAGGCGCTCGGCCTCGACTGCTCCTTAGCCATTCCTGGAGCAAAAGCACAACGATCGAAGCAATGGTACTACGGCCTCTACCAAGCTGACAGTTCAATACAATTGGCGTGCGCTCGGAGTCGGTGCGAATGACGACGTTTATGAGAGATTCAATGTCGCTAAAGTCAGGCGGGCGTTCAGAGGTAATCGGAATGCGGGTGTATGCGATCTCAATTTCTCCAACTCGGGAAGACATGATGTCCTTGGGTACGGTAATGTCTTTTGGGTCAGCTTCGTCCCAAATCGGCACTACAGTACCATCCGAGTTCTCTGTGTGAAGCAAGATACTGAATAGAGGTTGGCATGTCAACTTGACCATAAGCATGTGACTGTCCCAAACCAACTTACCGCCCTTGAAATGCGTTCACTTCGGCTATAACGTCGTTCTTGAGGCGGTCTTCGAGGATCTCCAGACTAGGAAACGAGTCAGAGAATATCAAAGTTCGTGGGTTATTGAACCTTACCGGCCGGCGGAGATCCCGCCATAGTCCTAGTTGGGCGATCGTCAGACCATGTGCATACAGCCAGGTTCTTGGCAAGAGCTAACCTTCATATTACGCAGGGAATAGTTCTCTCGACGGAGACAGTGTGCGGCACCATGGACATAGATGATGGGTTCCTCGCTAGAAAACTGGCCGTTCAGCCGCGCTACAACATACACCATGCCTCGTCACGTACCGAAGATTGATCCATGCTATTTTATTCACATAGGGAAAATCTTCCTTTACCCGCTGTACAACCGCCTCAATAGCCTCTTCGTTGGGTTGACCAAGCGCAAAAATATTCGTTCCGGGGATGTTGCGGAAATTGATCGCCCCCCGTACGCTGTCAGTACCCATGTCGTGAGACTCGGACCTCCACAAGTCCGATTTGAGGAGCATCCTTTCAAATTGTAATACATCGTTTTCAGTTGAAAATCACCTGTATGGTAGGTACATACCCTTCTCGTAGAATAATCCCACTTCGGTTCTATAAGTCATATCGTATTTGTGAGAAACATCGTACCCCACCCGTGCTGCCTAACAAAAAATCTCACCTTTACGACATGTTCCGTCCATTCGTCACCGAGCACACGGCCACCTGCGGCATTGGGGGCTTGGCCGCTTTCGCTCTTGGATATTGCAGAAAGATCCGCCACAGGCGCGAAGACGTTTAGGCGTAGGCCAGACTTGCGCATAAACTTAACCTGACTAATCGAAATCGCGCCGGTAATTAACGCGAATAATTAATAGTAACAAACTCGCTTACTTCCAAATTTCGGTTCTTGCCTAGCCACGGCGCCAATTTGATCAAGATGGGCACGCGACCACAAATGCAAACCTTACCTTCATCCATTCTGAGAAGGACTCGCCGAACTCTGTACTCTCCTCCACATATCCGGCAAAAGCGATAGTGAAATAGCTAGAAACAGACCCCCAAAGGTTAATTTAGGTTCTTAGATCAAGATTGACTTGAAGGAGTTCCGTACTATTTCTCCATTGCGCGCTTAGCCTTCTGGATATGCGCGCTGCGTCCTTTGTCGTCCATGCTGGTCACTGAGTAATCCACACGATGGGCCAGGATTTCCTCTCGCAAATTGGCAACGTGGTCGCCTAAAGCCCAGTAAAGACACAATCAGCTGAAAGTTTCAGGCTCCCGGTATATGGATAGACTCACAACTATCGATCACCTTGTCTGCTAGTTTCTTCACATGCAAGCCACCTTCCAGGCAACCGAGTAGGGACAATATTAATCCGTAGTTCCCCATGTGCGCTTTGCGCAGGTTGTCCATCAGTGATGGTTGGGCAAGCAAGAGCTCGATTGCGGAGTGGGAATTCGTATTAGGCAGGCCTAACGGCCGAACGGATCAAGTTGAGTTTCCGGAGCAAGGGTAAATGGAGGCGAACGTACTTTGTTGCAATAGGTATGTGAGGCGTAGGAGAGATTTGCTTAACTCCTGTTGAGTCTCGACCTGCTCAAGGGCAACCGCTGCCTGGATATCTGCGGGCTATCGGGCATACGATGAGTATTAATTAGAGCGACCCAACCCTAAAACTAGTCCATACCGTAGCAATGCCTGAATTGGGTGTTTGTGCTCCCACTTTCCCAAATGGATCCGGATGACCACGCGCAATGAGTTGTTTGCGGCGAATCAAGCAAGCGGCTACCATCGCGAAAGTAGCTGACACGATAAACACTCGTCAGCCGTCTAAAGTTCACGCCTGGAGCCAAACACATACGCACTTCGCACTGCACCCATCCCACAGCTAAATACAAGAGCGGTTTCAAGCGGGTCTACCGACTTAATGACATTGAGATACGCGTCAAGATAATTATCCTGTGTCTCTGGTCAGCGCCTAGACCGGATTGTCAATGTGATATTAGAAAGATACCTCGATCGGCCTATCAGGAGTAATAGGGATGCTGCAGAAGAAAACTGAATATAGTTACGTTGGTAGTCGAACACAAAACCATACCGGTGGTACTGGAGTGGGTAAGAATTAGTATACATTGGTTAAGAGCGCAAAAACTAGGAGAACGAACTTCAACATTCCAACCCTCAGCCCGTGCCTCTGACCATACTTCCTTTGAAGTCTTGACACTAGCAGCGTCAACTGACGTCCATGTAGTGATAAGTGAATCGCCGTCGGCTAAATAAGCGCTTTAGTCAAAGTTGTCCGAAATGGATGCTAGTTAGCTCGTACCATCTTCGACGTGCGTGAGCAAGAGTCCTCCAAAACTAGTAGGATGTGATCCAAATTTAGTATAATTTAGTACATAAATCCACTCTGAAAGTAGGCATACCGCTGTGCTTCAGTCAAGATATCGACCTTCAAACGATCTTCAATCGCCTCGATATTGGAAGCTCGTTCTGACAATTGAAGTGCCGTTTTTGGTGCAGATGCTTCTCGCAAAACATACGGCCTTCCAGCAATGTATATAACCGGTTCTAATCACAAGCTTAGTTCAATGCCGTCCAGGAAGTAACGAAACTGGAAATACCTTCACGAGTCGAAAACCACACGCATCCTGCGCGAGTCGGGAGCCTTGTATCCCGGGCTAGGGGAGAGGTTGTTGGAGAGGATCCTACGGACGACCCAGAGGGGCCACAATTTAAGATAGCCAGAACAGCACGCAACCCGCCGATACGAGGCTGAGCTGCTCCATAAACGTTGACTGCAGCAGCAGCATCTCGGGGAGCTCTAAAATTCGGCGCGCCTGCCAAAGGGCGAAGACTTAATGGATGTTCTGTTCAAGATGAGGTCGAAGTGCTTACCTTGTAGATTAATATCCAGATCCAGAGCACGTCCTAGATAGAGGTTTAGGGTACCAATGGGACAAGGTACGCAAGAGACACACCTGTTGGATAGTGATCCGTCTTCAAGATACAGCCCCTGCTAAGGACTGTTCCCGACCGCGTTTTGACCACTGACGCCGTCGCGCGGATCAAGCTTGGCGAGTTGTCCAGCAGTCTCATGTTGCTGTTGTTTGGTATTGGCCTCATAGAGCTGAGCAGCATTGATCCGGAGCCTGATGACGCCCTTCCATGATGAGGGCTGAATGTCGCCGAGGCAGGACGAGCTGGTGGACTTGCATTCCGACCCGCCGCAAATGCTGGGCTGGAGGCAAGGTGGTGAAGTGCGTGATTTCCAAGATACGGCCGTCGCTGGCCTGGAGGGGTAGACATGACGTGGTCAAGGTCGTGGTCAGGAGCAAGCGAGTAATAGACACCTGGCTCACCCCGAACCGCCACGGTAAGCGTGTTCAGCACGCTTGATCGACGGCGTCTCATTAATAACAATATCCCCTTTTTTGGACACGCGCTACTTCACGTGACCTATTATTATGTCATTCAAACGAACCACCCTCCAGCCGAAGTCCCGAAGGTGATGCACACACAGGTCGTCTTCTGTCGCTTAGATACTCGATATACTGCTGTATAGCCTATCAGTATCTACCGCCAGGCTCAAATAAGTACCAGATTATGGAATGCTATCTTATCGGCGGATAATTCTTTGTGCTTGGGCTTCTATTCTAGGGAACCGAGCTTGGCAAAGCACGAGCACGCCAGAACTGCCATGACGCCTTAAAGTTCGAAGCTGGCTCCAATCTCTTCGAGCTCCTCGTGCCCACTAACCACACACTCTCGGCATGGACTCGTACAACGAAAAACGCGATGTTCAGCGCGAGAGCGCCGACTTGAAGAAGATCCCCTCACATCCTGTTCATGTTACGGCCACTGATGTTGACAATGCCGTTCGGCTTATCGAGAGGGACCATAAAAGCAAGCCTTTGACCCCAGAGGCCGCGCTGAGGCTCAGGAGGAAGATTGACAAGCATATCCTGCCTCTGATGATGATATGTGAGTAGGCAATCGATGTTCTACTGGTTTGTATCTCCTGAACCGAAGCAGTGTACTGGGTTCAATTCATGGACAAGACTACGCTTGGCAACAGTGCTATTCTTGGTATTCGAACTGATACACACCTGGATGCCAACCAGTAAGCTCTAGCTTCCCCGTTATGGCTACTGATGGCTGATGTGTATGTTTGCCTATAGATAGTGAGTAATATCCCATGAGATATCGGCGCACCGGCTTAACGGAAATTTCTGGCTCTAGCAACTGGCTTGGGACGATTTTCTATATCGCCTACCTGGTCTTCGAGTACCCGTATGTGGCCATCATAGAGGCGCTTCGCATTGCACTGACTTCCCATTTATAGCCAAAACCTCGCGCTTCAACGTTTCCCAGTTGGCAAATGGATGAGCGCCAACATCATGTGTTGGGCTATTGCTCTCACGATGCATGCCGCGTGTAAGAACTTTGGGGGCTTACTCACGTGTCGCATTGTCTTGGGTATATGCGAAGGCTCGATCACCGCTGGCTTCATGATTGTGACCAGCATGTTTTACACTCGCGCTGAACAGAGCCTTCGCGTTGGATACTGGTGTAAGCTCTCATATTCTTTCGGAACTTACTTAGTTCTTACTTGTTCTTTATTCAAGTTTTAATGAATGGAACTGCCCAAATTATTTCTGGGTTCCTTGCCTTTGGCGTCTTGCATATCAAGACCGAAGGCTTCGCTCCTTGGCAATGGTTCTTTATCATCACTGGAGTAATCACGCTCGCTACGGCAGTTTCATACCTACTCTGGTTCCCCGATTCACCCGCCACTGCATGGTTCCTTACTCCAGAAGAACGAATCATGGCCATTGAGCGAATCAAAGTCAACCAAACTGGTATTGAGAACAAGGTTTGGAAAAAAGATCAGTGAGTATAACTTTGTTCAAAATTTGAACTTTGCTTACGAACCGTCATAGGTTCATCGAAGCTTTGGTTGATCCCAAGACGTGGCTATTCGCTCTTTTCTCGTGCCTTGACAATATTCCAAACTCTTTAACAAACCAACGCAGGTAGGCTACAAACGTTCAAGTTCGACATAGTGTTGTACTAACATTCCTTGTATAGTATTATTGTCAACTCATTCGGTTTCACGACGCTTCAAACCACGTTGCTGGGATGTGTTGATGGCGTGATTGAAAGTAATTGTATAACTCTGCACTCTTGGCTACTACTAATATCTCTTATGTAGTTGTGACAATCTGGACCGGTGTTACCCTGGCTGGAAAGTGGGAGAATAGCCGAGCCTACGTTTCGGTTGTCTACTTCGTTCCTAACGTGCTTGGAGCAATTCTCGTAAACGGTATGTAGTCCTTTGACAATCTAGAACTACAAATGTTTAAACCAACTCGTGTAGTGTTGCCATGGTCGAACAAGATTGGGCTCCTATTTTCGGTGTGGATTACTGGTGTAGGTACCACCGGATTCGTCCTTTCTCTGGGATGGGTTACTGCTGTCACGGCGGGTCACACTAAGCGAATCACGTTGGTTCGATTATGCTATTCTACTACATGGTCGCTAATAAGTTGGTAGAGTGCAGGCTATCATGCTTTCCGCCTACTGTGTTGGTAACCTAGTTGGCCCCCAAATGTGGCAAGAGAGGTACAAGCCAAGGTACGTCTGATCTTAGACACCTTGCGCTGGAAGGTCTAAGCAGCCTGCAGAAACCGCGTCCCTTGGATCGTCATCACTATCTGTTACCTCGTCTGCCCCATGATTATGTTGCTTATTCGTTTCCGGCTCTCACGCGAGAACAAGAAACGAGATATGGAGCCAAAATCCGAGGAGAGAGAGGAAGTGTATGTGGACGAGGTGCTCGACGATGGAACTAAGGTCTCGCGCAAAGTTGATAAGGTAAGTGTGTCGGACTGCCAGTGAATGGTTCGTTAAGCGAGGTCGCCCCCATATAGGCTTTCCTCGACCTTACAGACATTCAGAATCGGGATTTTAGATACGTGTTGTAAGATGAAATCCTGAGAGTTTGAATATCACAATCGACAATAGAGACTAGCTGAAATACATGTATCCGCGTAAAATTTTTAGCTAACTATTTCTGTAACACCAGTGTGGCTCTGAAAGTAGCTCAGAACCTATGAAGCACCTATGATAGATGCAGACTGGACAATGTTCTGAGTTATACGCGTGTCAATTGGATGCGATAATTACTGGGTTTACACAACAACGAGCTACTACTTATCTCGGCCAGAAATGCGGGACGGCGCCGATACGAGCATCTGACACAGAGATCTAAAACCGATAGGTTGCGTACATGCTGGAGACATCGGCCAGTTTGCTGTGTTAATTGTCGGGTTCATTGTCGTACTATCCTTAACGAATCTGATCGAGCCGTAGGTAGAGTGGATTGGAATCCCCGTTTGTATTGACTGATTGCCTTAGCTGGAACCCTCAGGAGGAACGGGCTTTGCGTGCGTAGATAGTGTATCATTAATGCTCTCCTGTTGTCACTTGGCGCTCGGAGACAAACGTCGATATATATGCGCTAAGAACTGCTGCACCCGGCTAAGTGATCTACAAGCTCATAGCTTGGCGGAGCTGTGCATTGCTCGTTCGATGGGTTGCCTCTGTGCGGCTCCAGATTGTATTTGCGTAGCATGTTGAACATGTATGCCAGTAAAATATAATGAATAATAAGTAATTTGATCGACGGCCACGTGGTCATCCGCAAACAAAATTTGTTTACTCCTGCTTTGCTCCCTCATGGTTCAGACTGCGCCCACCCAAAAGGTCAGCGAATAACGCCGGTATAACAAGAACAAACTAAAAATCATCACGAACATAGACTAAAGCAAAGGCACGATACCTAAAAGCTAAAAGAGACCGTCGCAAGAAGCGACTCAAGACGGTGCCGAGCGCTGCCGATGCACCAGCTCGAGTACGAGGTGTTCAACCCGAATCTGAGCCATCATCCAGCGACTATGAAGAGGAGACAGAGAAAAAGGTGGTCCCATCTATACAACAGGGGAATGGTCAATCAACGGAGCAAATCCAAGAGGTGGTCATGAAGAGCAAGAAGAAACATAGAAAACGTACACCTTCACCCTCTGGCAGCGAAATGGGCGAGCCTAACGAGGAGTTAACGGCGCCTTCATTTACTACCCAGCCTCATTCCACTTCTTCTCCCAACCTTCCAACCTTACCGTCATTTCCACTCCCGACGCAACCCGCACCTCCTTCCAAGGCCACCCTCGCGTTACAGGGCCTTGACCGTGCCATACTTGAGGCCGAAATAATCGATCCTGCTTCGAGCGCATTAGTTCCTCGCCCTGGATCGACTGATTCAACTTGTTTAGAGCTGGACGATCGTATGCGAGAACGGTTGATGGAGCTAGGCATAGAAAACCTATTTGCTGGTGAGTAACTATTCGACTTATAACATGTTGGCATCATCATACCAAATAATTGCACTATTGAATATCTTCAACTTAGTACAGACTGTTCTGCTTCCCTTTTTGCTCACCAACCGGGCTCTGCATTGTCCATACGACCCTCCACAGGATGCATGCGTCTCTGCACCAACGGGCAGTGGGAAAACGCTTGCGTATGTCGTGCCTATCACCCAGGTGAGGACCTTACCCAGATGCACTAAGAGAACCAACTTGTAGAACTATGCCCGCTAGATACTTTCCAGCAGAATTGTGACACGGTTACGTGCGTTGGTTGTCCTTCCCACACGAGACTTGGTCACTCAAGTACGCGAAACGTTCGAAGCAGTCGCTAAAGGTCGAGGGCTCAAGGTGAGACACCTTCAGGTGCTGTTCTCAGAGTTGATTTATACATATCGCTAGATTGCAGTGGCAACTGGCCAACATTCGTTTGCACACGAACAATCCCAACTAGTTTATGCCTTGCCTTCAATCGCCGGCCCTGCGCCTCAATATCACAGCAAAGTGGACGTGCTAATCTGCACACCTGGAAGGCTTACAGACCACCTGCGTGGTACTCTTGGTTTCACACTTGAGCACTTGCGATTTTTGGTGAGTAGCCTTTAATCTGGCACCATGAGATAGATACTAGAAACCTGGGTTAGGTGATTGACGAAGCCGATAGGCTGATTACGCAGTCGTTTCAAGACTGGCTGGCTCACGTTCTGGATGCTACCCAACCTCCGCCATCAGAATTTCCGCCAACTGGTATGCCAAACGGGCTCTGGGATGCATGATTCTGACAATCTGTCTCGATAGAACTTGACGAACCTCAATCGTCTTCTTGCCAAAAGTTGCTCTTTTCGGCTACACTCACGCACGACCCCAGCAAGATTGTGCCATTAGGCTTGCGAGACCCTCGTTATTTTGTGGTTGGAGAACAAGCGAGCGCTGGGGTGGGAGAGGAGACATTCGCGTTCCCCGCGAGTTTGTCGGTGAGTATCACTTTATTTTAGTGCAGTGAGAATAGCAATAACCATGTTGCTCTAGGAACATATGTGTGTATGCTCGCCTGCTCAAAAGCCCCTGGTCTTCTTCCACCTTATCCACACACATGATGTTCGAAATGCTCTTGTGTTTACAAAATCGGCCGAATCAACCGCGAGATTAGTCCAATTGTTTGGATTTTTTGAGGCAGCCAGAGGTGCGAAAGAAAAGAGTCTCAAGCCAGTGGTCATGCAAGCATATTCCAGCGATTTGAGCGGCACGGAAAGAAAGAATGTTATTGAGCGGTTTAGACAGGGTGGAATTGACCTGTGAGTGTGGATGCGTTAAGAGGGCTATATACTAATGGCGCTGGTAGTCTCGTATGCTCGGATCTAGTAGCAAGGGGGGTTGATATTAGCCATGTTACGCACGTTGTGAGCTATGACGCCCCGGTCGACTTGCGAAAATATGTTCACAGGGTAGGGCGAACTGCGCGTGCCGGGAGATCAGGCGATGCTTGGTCGTTGGTAGAGGATCAAGAGGTAGGTTCTTATCCTAAGAGAGGTTAAACATGCGAATTAATGTCGGCGGGTCGAAAGGCTCGGTATTTCAAACAGATGTTGAGAAACGCGGGTCACTTGGATTCAGTGAAAAAACTGAAGGTCAAAGAGAGTAATCTCGCGCAGTATCAGAAGGAATATGAGGCAAGTACATCTCTCACAACGGTACATCATCCTATACTAACATGGTAATTAGGTGGCGCTTCAAAAATTGAGGGATCTATACGCACGGACGACAGATTAGATGTAAAATTGTAATAAAATGGTTTCACGCGTTATACCCACTATGCTTCGGCCGTATCACGAACTTAGACCAAGCCATTGTAGAAGCTGCGACTTGGGCCGTCCTGAACGCGAAAGACGAAATTCACGTGACCGCGTCATTGCTCTTCCCGACCACTTCCACGACCACGATGGAGATAAGCCCGGCAAAGAGTTTGGAAGTCATCAGCGATAGCGAGGGAGAGGAAGATCACACGCGCGCGACCGGTTTATTAAATCAACCGCAACGCGATCCCAACGCGGAGATCCTCGCCGTCTCACGTGACCGACGGCACCACCAGACTCCGGCGACGATGAGCTCCCACATTCCGTCTAGTGAGTATTTCAACTTGCGTTTCCTCTGCAGTGCTTAATGTTATTTAGGCCACATATCTCAGTTCCCCACGATGTCGCACGGACAACCACCCACTCCGTCAGTTGGCTCTTCGATCCAACCAGGCTCCGACTTGGCCGCCACCAATCCTCGACCGCGTCCGCGTCCTCGCATGCGGCCCGTGCCTCCTCCAGATGAACCAGATACCTCAATCGGCACATTCTCTACTATTCCACCTAGTTTGGCTCAGCCACCGACAGATACGGTGTCTTCGTTTGGCAATTCTGTCGTTCAAGACGTTCCTCATATGCGACCCCCGTCGCTTCCACCATCTTCTCTACCCACCGTCGACTCGTCTTCATCTATGCTCCATCCTACGTTTCCTGTCACTCCTGCACCTCAAGCAAAAGCAAAACCTGCGTCCAAATCCAAAACCAGCAATCCAACAAATCCGACTATCGACTCCATCTTGTCTAATCCCGTTCCTCCGCCTACTATACCTATGGAGACCTCGGCATTCCCAAGTTCAAAGCGCGTAAAGCCAAAAATGCGACCTCCACCACCTCCCGAGGCTAGTCCCAGTATCAGCACCACAGCACCGAGCGTAGCTGCGACCGACTCTAGTTCGAATCTAAAGACCAACCCAAGTACTAGTGCAACTTCGAACTCTGCCAACAGTAAAACAAGTAGCGCCCTACAGCGCTCTGCACTCGATGAAGCTGAAGAATATACGGGACGTGGCGCACGTCGGCTTGCACAGGCATCTAAACCGAAAGCAGAGGAATATATCGATGTTGGAGGGCCAGAAGACGAGGTCATCCTGCTGCTCGATAGCAGCGATGCGGAGCGGCCACGTAAGGTCTATCTCCTATTGTGCGAATTCCCATTAACTTTATTATATCCTAGCGGCGAAACCAAAGCCAAAACAGAAGAAAAAAGCTGCGCCCAAACCGAGCAACAAATCTACGCCACCAGAACCCGAGGTTCCTGGAGCACACGACCCCAGATCGTCAAGTCGGACTACTCCTGCGACTACAAATCGCTCTAAGCGCAAGTCCCCTCAACTTCAAACTAGTGACGACGAGTTTGGGAGATGGGACGTTCCTATTCCTGGAGAACCGAGTTCAGCCTCCGCGCAAGTCACAAGCACGAAGAAACGGAGAAAAGCCGCCGCCTCATATTCAGACGATGAAGGAGACAATCCTCCATTCCCATCCCATGCGCCCGATACAGCCACATTGCCTGGCAACCCCTCCAACCTACCACCGCCTCCCGCTCCGTCTTCCCCGCTCTCGAGTCCAGGCCATAGCCCAGCTGCGAAACGCAAACTTGAGGCTAGCACCGTTGACGAGAGCTCAGCTCCGACCACATCCAAGAAACCGCGCAAGAGCGCAGGTACGATGGAAATAGTCTTGCGCGTTCCTGCCGTGCAAGCTAGTTCGTCGAAGAAGTCCAAGGCGAAACCAAAGGGCAAGGGGAAGGCCGCTCTCGACGCTGCGGTAGAGCCCAGTGGTGCCGAGGGAAACCCCTCTACGTTCCCGATACCGGAGGTTGGAACAGAAACAACACCTGGCCTGATACCCGAACCAGACAAGGCCGGAGTAACCTCCCAGTCCGCAGATGGCGGTACGAATTCAGAAGCAATCAACGACCCTACGGGAGCCGACCTTGCTGTTGCAGAGCCAGAAACTGCTCCATCTACTGGGAAGAAACCGGCCAAGAGGAAAGCGACTAAGGGAAAGAAGGGTGCTGCAGCTGCAGCTGCAGCTGCAGCCGCATCTGAAGTGATTGCTACGGAAGAGGAGAAAGAAACACCGACCACAGCGACTAAGAAACCCGCGAAAGGAAAAGGAAAATCAAAGGCCAAGGCAAAAGACGTAGACACTGTGAGTCTAACCGACTGATTAACTGTTCTCGAACTAACGAACGCAGACTGCGAGCCCGAGCGACGCCGGTGTGCCGCCAGCCATGCCTGATGCTACATCTAACCCGGACAACGGTGTAGCTGCAAGTTCGTCCAATCCTGGCGCGAGTGGTAACCCCGCACCTGGTTCGTCCAACTCATCTGCTCAGAACCAAACCCCGGTACCCAAGGCATCTCGACCCAAGCCTCGACACAGTACTACTCCCGCACCCATGCCTGTCGCAATGGGCGCTTCGGGCGCACTGTTACAAAGTACAGGACGCAAGTCTTCTGACCGTACGAGATTTCTCTTATTTCATTTTGGAGTCCAGCTAACTGGCAAATAGGGTCTCTCGCTGACACATTGCGACTTACTCTCGGCGGAACGGGCACTCCGTCTCCACGTATGGGTCTTTCCCGACGTGGCTCAAGCAAGATTGCACCTCTGCTAGCGTTCAGAGGTGCTCCTCCGCCACCTCCGCCACCCATGCCCAAGAAGCCCGTGCGCAAAAAGAAGGGACAGAGCGATGATGAAGACAGCGAGGAAGGCCCCGAGTGGGAAAAACTAACTGAGAAGCAGAAAGAGAAGAAACGAAGGGAGAAAGAGATTGCCGGATGGTATAGCGATT
>WSTH01000654.1:0-20220 GCA_019616345.1 Ceratobasidium sp. 395
TAATTACAGGGCCACAGGGTACTTAGCGCCAAACGGCCTGTCGGGACGTTATTTATGTACAGCGAATTACCACAGTGATGATAGAGCCGACGACTAGCTCGGAAGTAGAGTCCTTAGACTAGGAGGACAATATCAAGGACGTTGGATATAATAGTCAAAGTGCTCTTCCGATGGCAGATATACACTTGGAATATGTTGGTACGTCTGTGGATCCTGTTTTTCCCGGAAGTTTTCAAGAAATCTGGACCATTTCAGATCTAGTGCCGTTACTGTCATAAAAATTATTGTCGGTGGCAAAAGGTGGTATTCCAAGGGGACCGGAACTACTCGTTCTACCTGGATTGTGTACTGTACACAACGTGCCGGCGGAGAATCACGCTGACTTGTATTATGCTTCGTCGCTTCAACCTGCATGGACCTGGTCTACAATGATAGCCAGTCGCTGTACTATGTAGGCTTGCTCCGGCTGGATACAAATACTATGTATTGGTTATTGTACAACAGCCTACTTATGCCACGTTTTCGCTTGGTCAATTTTAGTTATTTTAGGGCTCTAAGCACTCCAACGAGTAAAATTCGGGGTGTCAGGCTTAGTTAGGAGATGGCTGTAGTACTTTATGCTATGCAACTGATGAGACTTTGTAGCTATAACTTATCCTCAAAATTATTTGGTAGCAAAATCAAGGTAAGGGGCTCTGGCTACCTATTCCTCCTAGTAGAAACGAATCACAATATGACACATAGCTGGATCATTACGAGCTTTTAAGTCCAGAGACCGGCCACGCCGAGGGTGTAAATAGGTTCGACTCGTTATCTATAATCCACTATCAATCGAAACCAGGAGTGAGTCCCTTTGGCTATGCTATTGAGTACTCACGAGATTTTGGTGTGAGGGTAGAGTTCATGGACGTACCGGTTGATAGGGGCTTGTCAGTTTATAATGCCAAGGCCAGCATATATTTTATGCGATTGCAAGTCTAGGTACTCACCTAAATTTGAAGTGCTTGCTGCAAATCAACGATATGCCACGGCCAAAGATAACACCAGCAGAATGGGATGAGTCGGCACTGCCTGCCCATACCTGATATAGTATATCCGGACTGTCACTCTGGTCATGGTAGGCGCCCGACGAACAGGTGAAAGCCACGAGGGAGCGCCACTTCATCCGAGCCCTACTACATCCAAATCAACTGAATAACGAGCGTAACGGCCTTGATTGTAACAGCTGAAAGTGTGTCGTAATGCTGTAGGGCTGTCTACACATTAAAACTCCGACTTAGCTGCTATGTCTGGTTGGATAGCCGCCTATCTAAGATTTAGGTGCGCTGAAGAACGTTCCGCAAATTTCAAGCTTTTCAAGACCATGAGTGTATTTACCGTTAGATCTCGAGCTATGAAAATGTAGGTACTACGAGCATACTCTGACGGAGCCGGGCATAGTAGAGCTATTACTGCTCAAGCTTGCATAAGTACACATACTATATTACACAGAACTTCCGTGATCGATCATCCTGTGACCGTGGACCCGAACATGTAGTTGATGCCTCATTGTATGCGCGTTCTAGCTGTCGTGGCTACACGCTCAGAATTTTGGGGTGCTTGAGTTTATGCTGTCCCTACTAAAAAAAAACTTTTGACTGAGCTGGAATCAATAACACGGGGATCAATGAAAGAGACGCCTATGAAGTGAGCAGGGGGTAGCCATGAGGTGGAGAGGAAACAGGCATCTGTCGCGAGTGCTACTATTTTGCATTCGGGTGGGCTGTGGGGCGCTTCACCTGAAGTTGGGTATTTCGGGTAGACTTGATGAAACACAAGAGACCTGAAAACCAGTGCAGATGATCTGAATTTCACATGGTCCCGCTTACTTTTGCGTAGTGTAAAATGGGGTTTTCTCCTTTCTACAGAGCGCAGAGTGACAACACGGGTATGGTCACGAGGATTCTACGTACGACATCTCCAGCCCCCCTCCACGAGGTGCCTTCGGTTCTGTGCTAAAGAAAATAAGCCCTTTGCACAATCCTACGTCCCCCTATCTCATAGCCGGGCGCCTGTGTGCTCGACTACCTGGCCTGAATACTGGTTTCAAAAACAACAGTCCAGTAGTACCAGACAGGAGAGCAACATATCTGCCACCTGGTGCATTCTACTTGCTGATCCCAGAGCGGCGTGTTATTCCAGTAGCAAGGCATTAGTCTCACTAAGAGGCCAGTCACATAATAGACCCGAGAATACATCGTCTGTCATCACGCTTGTCCCTTCTCCTTTGTTCACCAGCACCCTGCAGCAGTATCTAGTTCATATATGCATTCCGGCTCCCAACCCGTTAATGACCCCCAGCTTGAAGCTATTCTTGGTGGTATAAAGGGCCGGATGGCTGAGCGACAACAGGCTATTCAAACTAACAATTACTGGACTGAGCAGCAGGGCGATCGTGCCATCTCCAACGGTCTGCGAAACGCAGCCTATGCATGCTTGGGTAAACATCCGCAAGCCGGCCAAGCCTTTGAAAACGCAGCGAATAGCTATCGTAATAGCAGCAATCGGGCACAGAGGGACCAAGTCATTCTACACATCGTCCAGTCTGTGCTCATTAAAGCGGGTCTCGCTGCTATTCTAGTCGGAAATGGCTGGGTGGATCACCAATCGTATTTGGTCAATAATGCAACCTACCGGCCAATGAGCGGAGGGCCAGACCCTTTGAGCTTCTATAGGAGATATTACCAATGGCGCGTTTCATGCATTGGTGAATGCATTTTAGTGGTTAGTACGCTCATGTTTGATTGTGTTGCTCGATGACCTAAGTTCGGGGGGACAGGCAAACTAGTTGGCCAAGTGTGTCAACCAGACATCACCGAACGCCAGCCATTCATTACGACTAAGAATATATGCCCGCTTTGTAACAGCGATAACAGATTGACTGTTGACCAGTCGGTTCTTACCATCTGGGATATCATGCCATGCGACATATGCCTAAGACATCTATGTAGTATCGCCTGGAACTGTAGGACTCTGTGACTCTGGGTTCGCCTTTGGAAGTTATTTAACCAGAATTGCATTTTGTGATGGTCGATAACTGATTTCAAGGCGTAAGTAACGTGACATGGTTAGGTGTTGTATTCGCCCAACATCCAGCGCACTCAGTCTAGCCTGGCTTGCAGCCCACTCATCAAGTGGCATTTGCGCACGGCATGGGCGGCAGCAGCAGCTTGAAAACTACTCGTACCGTGGCTATATGCGTGCATTGAAATGTACGATCATGTCGTTAATTAATAGCATGATAAAACACCCATCGCTCGAACTAGTGATACAAACGACCGTTATACGTTATAATGGGACTCGCCCCGTGGGATTCAGAAAAGATAGACTTCACTATAACCCGCGTGTTAGGTCAGGCTTCCGTGTTTTACTCTGATAACATATGTCACGAACTACTCACAGCTGGCTGTCGGCGCGAGGGAGCCCTATGCGCGATTTCAACGCCCTTTCTAGTACGTTGAGCCTCATTTTGTGCAGGTCGAAGTCAAAAGCGCTGTGCATTGCCTCTGACAGCACACCCGTTGACTTTAAATAATCGCAAACCTCCTCGGCCAGGTTTCGATCCATTGTTTCCTGGGCGCATTGGAACGCCACCGAAGCTTGATCTTGAGCAGCCCTTTTGTTTCCGCCCTCCTGCTCTAGTAGTACGAGTTCGCAACGAACTTGAGCTTGGAGTTTGAGGTTGGCTTGATCGATATAAAAAGCCAGAGCCTCCATCAAATGTAGCCTTGCGCGTGAGATCAAAGCACATTTTTCTTCACCTCGAGCCATTTCCGATTGTTCGAGGATCGTGTTCCCTAGTTCTCGGACTATTGAAGCCTCCTGATCGATCCACTTCCCTGCCCTGCACAGAGCAAGCGCCAAAGTGTACTCCCTGGCCTTTTCATCAGGATCTTCAGCTGCTTCCGCTAAAGCTAAACGACAAGTGACAACCCAACGGTAATCGTCGCGAGCCAGAAACGACTCGGCCGCAGCTCTAAGATGTGCTCGGGCGTCCGGAAGCTCTGCCCGGGATATGTGAATTTGACCAATTTGAACTTGGATCTTGTAAGCCGTATTTTCATGAAGCTTGTTATGATAGCCTATGGCCGATTCTGTTAAAAGTACCAGCGCACGGGCTTCGTCTGGCTCCGAATCAGCTTTGATTTCCAATAGAAACGCTATTATCATGAGGTTTTAGTAGTAGATTCGGACTAATGATAAAGCCGCTCACGATCTTCTACAATGCAACGTAACGAGTGAGAAATAGCGACGGAGGATGAATACAACTATTAAACTCACCACCCCCTATTACGCTCGGACGAGATTCCCCTACCTGCAGACTGAATACTGGTCCGTAGAAATGCCGGGTTTCCCTTGTTAGTACCGCTAACCGTAGGTTCAGATGCCGAGTTGATGTAAAATCAGATAAGCACATACCCTGGTGTAGGCGATACAGGACTTCCCAGATATCTGGCCGTAGTGCTGGTTCGTATGCCCAACATTGCTTCAATATTGGCCAAAGTGTCTCCTGGAGATGCTCGAGCTCGTCTGAATGGGCATATAGGGGTTTACTTGGCGTACACCCTGTGCAAATTCGATTAACAACCTCCCAATCGCGAAGGACTTCTTGGTAGGGTATTGATGATGTGATTATCTATATATCTGATTAGTCTATTTACAGCCAATTCAGAATATAATGTGAAACACCTCGTAGAAAGTGCATGCCAGCGCCCAGATATCTGTAGCAAGCGACCGCGGTACAGGAACGTTGTCCGCATCGCCCGTTGCAGCGGAAAACAACTCAGGACTCATCCACCGAATGTTACCCTCCGCACTCCTTGATAAGCGAGAATAAATGCCATCTCGAGGGATCTTCGAGAGACCGAAATCCATAAGCTGTACTTGGTAGTTCGAACGAAGGAGGAAGTTATCCTTGAAGAACGTGTTAAGGCGCTAAGTAGGTGTATGACCACTTAAACTCACCGATTTTATGTCGCCATGTATGATTGGATCTGGGCAGGAGTGCAAATAGCTAATCGCTGAGGCTGCTTGAAGGATCTGTTTGTGCATGCACTTGGGTCAAAACTGCGAAGATAGATGCTTTTTTCAGCACTCACCAACGATATACAATCCGCCGCACTGCGCGGTTTTTTGATATACTGCAGCGATGTCATGTAAGTTCGGTCACAAATCATGTCCATCCAAAATGCGAGGAGCGTACCTCGAAAACGCTACCATGCTCACACCAAGGCGAAACTAAAGAAGGCAGAATGCGCCCATGCACTCCACGCACTACGCCTAGCAGAGGTAATATGTTGTAGTGTTCCACCTTGCTCCATGTAGTGATCTCGTTGATTAGATTCTAGATTGGTGTAAGTTTGGCAGCCGTGATAGGATAGTACCGCATCAAACTAACCCGCTTCACTTGTTCGACCTCACAAGGATCCGTGTTTTGGCTGGTTCTAATTACCTTGACAGCTACCTACGAACAGAATCAACCAGTGTTAGTCGGCCATTACTTTACCCATAGGGTAAGCGAGTACCACAAACCTTGACTCTTTTAGCGCCAGGAGATAGCCACCTCATAATATTCCAGGCTTGTCGTACCACCGGGCGTTCGTCAAGTTCGCCTCTAAGTTAAGTGTAACTATAGAAAGATAGCAAGACTAGCAAGTCGAGCTCACCTATATACGTCGGAAAATCCACCCCAATTAGTGTAGTATGGCTCATACACGACAACATCCGTCAGATCTCGTACGCCTGTGTCCTGAAAATCGTCCATGGACATTTTGAGAGTATTTTAGTGCTACCAGACTTCTTAAGATAACGAATAAGGTAAATAGATTCGAATTAACGACGAATGCGAGAGATTGTTGCCGTCATACGTGGTCGTTGTCAGAGGGCGGTGATCTACAGAGGGCTGATACACACACATAGTCTCCCACCAGGAAGCGCAAGGCAGCGCGAAATGAATGAGGTCCTAAGATGGTAGAGTTCGGCCTCCGGTACAGCACTGACGCGCAGTTTCCCTTGCTGTGCGCCTTCATTTAGAGTAAGTCGGCCGTAACCCACGCGGAAGTCGTTAGTAGTACCGAGCTAGGAGCCCGGGATACTAGTTCTGAGAGTGGTTTCGAGCCCAGGAAACATAGATACTATAGTGGTTGAACATAGGATAGTGGGCGCTTGTATCCCCATGCCAAAGCAGTCGAGTACGTCTTTGTTTCCCAGAATGTGCACACCGTCCAAGCCAATTGTAAGTAGCTGTAAAGATAGAGTAGCAGAAAATGAATCGGGCGGGTTCCCATACAATCGACCGGGTGAAAGTGGTCGAAGTGGTGGTTCGGCAGGGGACGCGGAAGATATTGGATTTAACTGGTATTGTATAGTACCATCACCTATCGGATCGACGCGGAAGTAAATTTCTACGTTGATCGACATCTTCCATCCACCCTCATCCTTTCAAAACCCAAAGCATGAGGTACGCCGCCCTATAATCTACCTACCGCGCCCAAAAATGCTCAAAAAACGATAGTTCCAAACTCTCAGTGTCAAGCGTGCGAGGATCCATTAAGGAACTTTTGGCCGATGCCAACGGCGAGAAGAAGCGCAACTTTGTCGAGACGATTGAGCTGCAGATTGGGCTGAAGAACTATGACCCTCAGCGTGACAAGCGTTTCTCGGGAACTGTCAAGTGAGTTGCGTTAACTTTTACACGCTTTATCGAGTTAGTTTATGTGTTTTGTGACTCTGTTAGGCTCCCGAACGTTCCTCGTCCTCGCATGTCCATCTGTATTCTTGCCGATGCTGCCGACATCGATCGTGCCAAGCAAATCGAGCTCGAATACATGTCGGTCGACGACTTGAAGAAGTACGTTCTTCCACTCCTTCAAAGTCTTCCTATTATTAACAGCTATCGATATTAACAGGCTCAACAAGAACAAGAAACTAGTCAAAAAACTAGCCAAGAAATACGACGCCTTCCTCGCATCCGAAGCCCTCATTCGTCAAATCCCTCGTCTGCTCGGGCCCGGTCTGTCCAAGGGCAAGTCTAGCCTCGCCTCTTGCACGTGTTTTTAACTTTATTCTATCATTTAGCCGGCAAGTTCCCGACCCCAATCTCCCACTCCGAAGACCTCAACGACAAACTCACCGAAGTGCGCAGCACGATCAAGTTCCAGCTGAAGAAAGTCTTGTGCTTGGGCGTCGCTGTTGGACATGTGCAGATGACTGAGGACCAGGTCCTAGGAAACGTCATGTTGAGTGCGTACTTTTTTCTTCCTTTGTCGTGTTTTTCATTTGGAATGTACTGATGGAGGTGAATAGGCATCAACTTCCTTGTGTCCCTCTTAAAAAAGAACTGGCAAAACGTCAAGTCTCTGCATGTGAAGACGACAATGGGCAAGCCCGTTCGTCTGTTCTAGTTCCCTATCGTCCACTTTCCCACCTTCACCATTGCGCGAGTACTTGACACGGAAACTCTTAAAACGACGATCTTGAAAGATAGGCGAAAGGACGGGGGATAATCGTACAATGCACTACAAGCCTCGCACGCTTTCACCAACACCTCCGTCTCTTGATTGAGCTGGTTGTGATTGGGAGCTGATGTACGATTATTTTCTTGATTTTTTCGTTTGGTCTTTCTGGGTCTTTCGGGTTGGGAGGTTTTGTGTTTGAATTTACTGTTGTACACTAGTGTAATTGTTGTTCATTTTTGTGTGTAGGTGGCGAATATACTGTATTTGGGATTTGAACTTGCCACGTGTGATCGAGGAAATGAATGATTGAGCCGGCTTGATAAACGAGACTACTTACAGGACGTGTGACTTTTTTAAACGGAAGAACCAGTGAACAAGACACCCATATTCATATTTACTTCAGCTAGATCAGCATAGTACAGTACTACCAAAGGTTGAAGGCATATGTAACCCTCAGCAAGAAAACGCCAGGGGTATAAATACACAGCTCGTGTATCCACAACGACTTGCCCCGCCACCCACTTGATTAACTTTCCACCCCCGCACTTCGCACCCCACATTCTGCCTTACGTATGCTCCCAGCTGTCATCAGAACCTGAATCCGAGCGACGATCCTGTTCAGAGTCTGAATCGGTACGAGACAGACGGAGATGGAGTTGTCCGGCCGTTGCTGCCGAGTGAGCAGACACTTCGGACCATGGAGACACTGGGCGTTGCGCAGCCGCCGGAACGTCGACGAATGGATCGGCCGAGATGCTTGGCGGCGAGTTGGGGAGCACGAAGGGAGAGAATACCGCAGCGGAAGGCGCAGGTGGGGAGAGTGCCCTGATTTCGGTCGGAGGCGAGAACTGGTACTCTAGCGGGTCAGATGAGGATGGTGCCTCGAACGAAATTTCCGACAGTGCCCGAATATCTGAAAACGGCGATCGGGGAGAGGTAACCACGGGCGGGCTCTGTATGGCCGCCGATGGAGGCGGGGGCGAAGGCGAAGGCGATCGGACGCCCGCGGGCTGAAAAAACGGAGAGATAAGTTTACCATATGCTAATTGAGAAGCTCGTACGCACCATGGTTAGCTCCCGCGCTGCATCCGATATCTGGGGCGATTGCCATGTTGGCGCCACCTAAGAGATAGGACAGTCAGCTCCAAGTCCATTTTGAGCTCTGCCACCTCGTGTGTGAAGAAACTCACGCTATCAATGCCAGGTAAAGAAAACGATTGCCCCATCACGCCCATTTCAAGTTCCTGCACACGAGGCATTAGCGGGCTCGCGGTAGGACACGAATAGGAGACCGGTCATACGCACAGAGTTGTTACGCTGGAAGGGCGCCCCTCGATGCCGCAAGGCATTCGAGACCGACGAAACCTGTCGCATTTCCGTGCCAGTAGACGATCCAGCTCCACGAATCTCGCTACCTTCGATCGGGCCGAGCTTCTCGTTCATAAAGTCTGTTGGCGATCGTTTCCCACGAGGAGTTGGAGAGTCCATGTGTGGCTCAACAAGTCGAGCATGTCGATTTGCCCGTCGTTGCGAAAAATCTTCTACCCAGTCGTGAACTCGCTCGGACAGGTAGGGATCATAGACGAACTAACGATTCAAGGTTGGGGATGTGATAATCAACACCTAAAATGAGATAAAAGTACGAACCTGCTTGAACGCAATCCCTGCACCGACGGCAATTATAACACCCCCGACGATGAGTACGGGTGAAGGCATGGTGAGGTGGCAAGTGGGCGGCGAGAAAACTCGGGCTGATGTGGTTCACTTTGAGCTTCAATCCCGGCCTCAGCGTGAGGTCACCTCGTGCCGGCGTATGACAAATTGATGGGGGCATTTTCGGCCTAGTTTAGCGCTGGTCACAAACAAGCTAAACCTTTCTCAAACTTCGACCGACGCGCTAGAAGCTTGAAGGTGACCGAACATTCGCTTCTTAGTCCTACAACTGAATCGTGCACACTTGGTCTTCTCTATGCATGGTAGCATGATCAGACAGCCATCCAACGTGGTCTCACAAAGAATACATAAAAGAAGTTAGGATCTCGCAAAATCGTTGTTCTACCTCTCTGTACTAGAGCGACCACATGACTTGAAAAACTATACTTGTTCCTAGCTGCGATACTTGTAACACTCATCAATTAAAATAACTTCTTTAGCCGTGTTCCACACGCTGTACGCCCACGAATGCCGGAGTGTTAGGTGGGTAAGGGGCTAGCCGCCATACTCCACAGAATCTTTAAGCATTATGGCCGTTTCTATCCACTTCAGCGTGGCCGACACAATACCGCGGGTTAGGACTGGTGGTTGGAACGGGACCGTAGGGCCGAGCTCGCCTTCTCGCACTTATGCTCGATTAAGGCCACGTTAGACGGAGCCGCCATAACCTAGTATGCAATAAGACCGCAATTCCAGCGTGCCAAGAATTGGTTGTAAGGGCTGAACCTTCGTGAGAGGTATGTTAGTTTGGGGATTCTCTCTAGCCGGCTCCACTGGCTTGTTGGGACTTCCGAGTCAAACTGATACAGTAGTCGGTTTCCTAATGACTTGAGAAAAGGCGAAAGCGGGAATATATGCTGAGCAATTGGTCGACTAGATCAGACTAGTGCGTTTATACTCTTGCGCTAGAATATTCGTGCCACTGGTAGATGGAAAGGCGAGAGGGCTGTTGGGTTAGGAAGCAGTTGGCAACTCAGGGGAGGATTGTGGGTTCTCCCCGAGGGAAATTCTGGAACTACTGGAAAAGTGAAGGCTATGTGCTCTACCTCTACCCGTGACAAAATTCTGAGTTTACTGTGAGCCTTTCTTCGATGTTTCTTAAACAGAGAAAGCTTTGAATAATGCCCCAGCGTATGTATGTCGTTTTCCGCTCTGAACAAAGGTGCGTACAAAGGAGCGGCCGGAAAGTGACGAATAAATGCTCAAGCCTTTCTTAAACCGCCCCTTGAGGAGAATGCTAAGGATATGAAGAGTCAGATCCGACGATTCCCTCGAGTGAAAGGTGTGTGAAAGCCTCCCTCACTTTCCCAATTCCTCAAACACTTTCCTCAGGGATAACCCACAATGCCCCCTTCATGAGCGAGACTCCGGCGCCTGGATCACGTGCGATAAAACTCCCAAGCCACGTGCCGTCACACAACGACGTGACAGATCATGCCCGCCATAGTCGGGTGCTATCTTTTCATCCCGATGGTCCTGATTTCGCTTGTGTTATTACGACGACCTAGTTATATGAGCGAACTTTGCGTATCTTTGGCATCAGTCCATCATCCCTTACTCGCTGATATGACCAACTGGTCGTATTGAACACTATCCTGCTCCGAATGCGATCTGCGCTCCCTCTATATCTGCATCCAATAGGGGTTCTTTTGCTCTGATTACGGGGTTTCGTACCGGGAGGAGTTTGCGGCTGCGGGAAAGTTGACCTTGGGTCTAATAAGGAGGGCGAATACGGACGGGCTTATATTAGGGAACGCATGACGTGACGAACGAGAATTAGAACGCACACGAGGCATGTTATAAGCTATATAATGTTGTTCTCCGGCGTGAGGGGAGCGGTGGAGTCTCGATGAGCGAAGGGAAGCTTGTCTTGGATCCACAAGATGTGTTATCGGGTGCTGGAGGGAGCTCGCTTCAATGTTCACTCGAAAATACTGATGAGAATCGAGGAAGAACAATCCACCAACTCGTGTCAACAAGGGAAGCTGGCGCTTTTGAAGGTGCCCTTCTCCCCTATAGAAAGCATTACGGATCGAGTCGCAGTGGACGCAGGTATGCGTACCTCACCTGCCAATTAACAGTAGTTGCGACAGTAGGTCTACCATGATTTGAAGTTAGCCAGCCATCTTTGTGTTTCACAGACATGCGGATACCACATGCTGCACCGCATGGAAACGCTTAGCGCTCTACTTATCTGTTTGACTTTTTACTCTCAACCACCCCAACCAAACCATATTGTCCTACACTACAGCCCACATACACTCTCACCGACGGCGGCCTTATTATCAAACGGTCTCAAGGCTCTCAACCCACGTGTCAACTGCCCATTGACGCAGGATTTCAGGCCACATGGAAGAGGGTGAGTGGAAGTTTAGTGCCAGCCCTTTGTATTTTCCTCGCCGTTCCTTCACGTGTAATGAACCTGTCTTTGTACCCTAGAAACAGAAACTCAGCAGTACTCACAAGGCGAGTACTCTATTACTTGGTGCCACTTGGCGCTGAAAGGCGCTTAAACTCGTCCGATCTACTTTTACCTGCAGACATAATCAGCCGCTCAATGGTCGGTACAATTGTGACACCTCCACGATCTCATTGGCCTAACTCTTCGCGCCCGTGTATAGCCTATCGGTGTCATAATCAAGCGCCTAGTAAACCATGGATGTCCAAACATCTCGGGTCACTTAGACATGACCCGCTGCAACGGTCGACCTTACTCTCGAGGCGGGTTCGGTGATGTACATCAGGGGACTCTATTGGATGGGACCAAAGTGGCTCTAAAATGTCTTCGTTTGTACGTGAACGAGAGCGAATCAAACGACAAAGTACTTAAGGTATGCGCTTCTCTCGTTGCTAAACCCGAACTCGTGCTAAATCGGTTTCGTCAACAGTATGCTGCGCGCGAGCTTCATACATGGTCGAGATGCCGACATCCAAACATCGTACAGCTGTTGGGTTTGGCCGAGTTTCACGACCAGATCGCAATGATATCTCCGTGGATGGAAAACGGGAGCGTGGATCGTCTGAATCGCAATAATAACAAGATTGACCGTTGCAGACTGGTAAGTTATAGCGCTAAACGATTTTAAGCTAATAATGTAAGATGAGACAACATACCGGTTGTAGTGCTTCGAAGTTGCTCGAGGACTGGCATATCTTCATGAAATAAACATAGTGAGTGTTAAAACGTCCTATTTATGCTCCCACCAATCTTACTACAATAATATTTAGGTGCACGGGGACCTTAAAGGGGTAGGCAGCCTTACTCGTCATTTAGTATTTCTGCCCAATCCAAACCAGAAGCTTGTTTGAGCAGAGAAACGTCTTACTATCTAGCAACGGGGAAGCTCTACTTGCAGACTTTGGTAATGCTGTGCTGGTGGGTGGTGCCTTGCTTTTCACGGAGAGTACCAGTGCTCGGTCTGGATTTTCGATGCGATGGGCGGTGCGTATGATAAATAACATGATTACAAGTGCCAACATTGAAACAACGAACTGCAGGCTCCGGAGCAGTTACTAAACGAGGTTGCATATAGCCGCCAGGCGGATGTCTATTCACTCGGGATGGTATGTACGTTAAATTGAATTCACGATCGATTTTAACGGCCGAGCCATGTGAAAGACTGTACTCGTGCGTTCCGAGACAACAACCCAGTTGATTCCAGCACTTATCCACATCTGTGCTATAGGAGATTATCTCTCGTCAATTACCATATGCGGAGGCAAAGAACGAGGCTGCCGTGATGATGACAGTTCTGAAACTGAAACACCCAAGGCGACCAGACAAGATTCCCGTGGAGAGCAAGCAAGGTAATACTCTGTGGGCTCTGCTTAAGACCTGCTGGAGTCGGGATCCCGAGGACCGTCCGGAGGCTTCATACGTTGCTAGTGTGGTAAGTGTGTATTAGCTGTTAGACCGTGTTCTCGATCTTATGCAATTCACAGATTGAGATGACCAAGTCAGAGGACCTGCTAGTTGAACGTGAGCTAAGCATAACGGTAACGCCCTCATACTAACCGATTTACTAGTGCCCGAAACAAGCACCGGCCTGTCTCTGCCCGGGTCGGCGCAAAGTTCGTGTGTGGCAGAAACGGACAGGAAGCAGAAGACTAAGGAGGGGCAGGAACTTCAGAAGAAGCGACCTCGCTCGAACACGGACGAGCAGATGCATATATCGATAACACACCAGCACCTAATAAGCAGAGCGACGGAGCTGCTCAACCATATTTCGCCTCGGAAACGGCAGCGCTTGAACAATTCCCCAGCCGAGCCTACATCCGAACCTAAGCATGGCGTCAACGATGTCACATGTTTGTTGTCCGAGATGCGTAAACTCGGCATCGAGGCATCAGAAAGGGCGGGACTTGAATCACTCGACCAGCAAGTTCGGGACTTCCAGCAAAAGGCGCGTGGGCAGCTGCACAAGTTTGGAGACTCGGAGGATACGGCGCTGTTGGCAAAGTTTGAGGAGCTTGTGGCGATCGGCACAAGTTTACACCTGCGCTTGGACGAGATGGTCGAGCTTGAGCGGCTCATTACGCGTTTACAGTTTTTCCACGGGCTGAGGGCGCTCAACGACAGCAATCCGACGCTAGACCAGGTCGAAGAGCTCATTTCACGAGGGCTAGCTGGTGGCGTATCCCCAGACCGTCAAGTCATGGTTGAGCTTACGCGGAAAGCAACGTCTGGGCGTTTGCGGGAGGGTCGGGCTTTGCTGATCCTTACGCAACGCAGCGCGACGAAGGAGGATCTAGATCAGTTGGTTGCGTCCGCGGAAGAGGTCCCAAGCTTGCCTGGTATCCTCGATAAAATCGAAAACACCCTGGCGAAAAGACGCGAGCATGAGAAAATGGTCTGGGAGTGTCTGAACCCTTCGCGGAGGGGGGGAGTATCAGTCAATGATGCAGTTGAGTTGGCCACCGCCACACTCGAAGTGATGCTCCTCCCTGCAGCCGAAGAGTTCCACGCGCTTTCAACAGAAGCGCAGATGCGAGAGCAGATGTGCGCAAATATTCTGACCGGGCGGTTCCAGCCGCGAGGGAATGAAACGGTGTTTGACGAACTCCGGGCGATGCGAGCCGAGGACAAGTCCAGGTTTTGGCGGTTTCGGATGCCGTGGTCCGAGGAGGCGATTTACCAGCTGGCAATGCACAACGATTGGATTAGTCACCTTCCCTGGACGCGTCTTGGCCTTTCCCCGCTCGATCTGGACAGTATCGTGCAAGATGTGACGGGTAATGGAGACTCAGAGTGTGCTTCTCCGACCAACGAGGCGTGTACCTGTATCTGCCTCGAGCCTGTCGCGGCCGTCCAGTCTACGCAACATGACGAGGTGGCGCAGTGTGATCATTGCTTGGCTAGTTTTCATGCGAAGTGCGTTGAGGGATGGTGTCCGTTTTGTGATGATCGGACCTGGAACCGACTGATGGGCGAACCGCCAACGTTCAAGCCGCAGCATCTGTACTACCAGCACGAGAATGCGTGTGAGCTTACAGAGCATTATTCGCCCGAGTTCCGCGCACTTGAGGTCATCCGATTCTACAAAGGCGACTATGCGCTCGCCAAGCCAATTGTCAAGTTTATCAAGCGGTTGAGTCAGCAAAGGTCACCTGATCCGACTGCGGTTCCACAAATCAGGCATTTGATACGCAGGCTGTATCGGATCCAGGTCGAGATCTCACTCCGACCAGAGATATTCGCGTATGGACTGTCACTCGCACACTTGCACCGACGCATGACGATGCGGTCTCGGATAAAACAGTTGAAGCCTCAAAAGCCCAAGTTTGTGTTCATGGCTGAGATGGACCCCGAGGGGTTGGATGGTTCGCGCTGTCTGTGCGGCTGGGACGGCTGGGACGGCTGGGACTATCTGCCGACTGGGTGTAGCAAGTGCAAGTCGGTATATCACCGCAAGTGCATTGCTCTTTCCAGTACAGATCAAACACCTAACCCATTTGTGTGTCCGTTATGCTTGTTGAGAGAGGGCAAGAGTTATGAGCCGGCAGAGGTTCGGGTCACTTACCAAGGTAGATATCTATTTTGCTTTTCTGGGAGAGGGGGCTGACTGTGGTGTAGATGACGACCCAGAGGAGAACGCCAAGTATGTGGACGTGAAGGCGTGTTTGGACAGCTATAGCTGGAGAGTGATTCGGCATGCGTTGCCTCCCCCTGTCCGTCCGACGATTATCGTGGAGTTGTTCCTGTTCGTTCCCGGCACTGGCCCAAACATCGAAGAACCCGAGCCCCGTTCTAACTCGTATCGCGAGACATCTACCGGGCCATGGCAACACGCAAACAAGGGCTCAAATAACAACGAGGGTTTCAGTAGCAGGGGTGACTCCAGCTATCGTTGACGAGCTCGGCCTACCATAAACGAATAGGTCTGGTGTCGCCCACAGCAACTTGGCTATCCTAGTCTACTAGTTTCGCATGTATAGGTATATCAATTAACTGAATCTGTGACGGAACTGGATGCTATATATCACATTACTTTGTTTTAGGTGCGCTTCATCTAGTTTATTCCGCTTGTGTTTCATTCTTTTGTAACATCGTGTGTTCAAGATTTCTCTGGTGCACAAGATGCTGGATGTATGCCTTGGAAATGATTACAAAAGCAGGTGTTTATGTACGCCTCACTATACTGCTGCAAACCTAGCTCTCCGGGCTCCTTTTCTTTTCTTTTCTCGTTTATTTTCTAGTCTCCTGCTCTTGGTGCCGGTACGTAAGGCCGCGCCTTGATTTGACAATAAACTATCGGCCGAAAAAAAAACTCCAGCTCTAGTACGACTCTTTGAACATGGTACAAACGGTAGAAGCCCTGTGACTGCGCCCAGTACCGCTTGTTTGGATTATTGGACTTAAACTATTTAACCTTTAACTTTGTCTGTAGTTCATGTATAAAGTGTTTTGTATTATAGGTGGCTTGGGGTGCTTAACGAGATATTTGTATGTCACCCAATGAAGGTATCTACGTCTCAGCTTCTCTGAGTCGATGAATGTGACGCGCTGAGGCTAACTACCTCGATTTAGCAGTTTCGCCGGGTTGCAACAAGCTGGCGACTCGAGACTTTATAGATCGGCAATGAGTTGTATCTTGGACATGAGGTCTTTTAATCATAAACCCTCTTTCGTTGTGACAAAGCATGTATTTGCGTTCTACTACTGCGCAATGGTGGCGCGGAAATGGATGAGAGGCTAGCTGATAAGATCCAGATAGATATGCACTGGTGTATGCGCAATTGTACGTGGCTATTGGCCGCAAATCCTTGATATCGTCCTGCATCGGGTGCGAGTTAGGTTAAAACTTTATCTAAACAGGTGTTTTCGCTTTTACCTTTTCCTCGCCTCATCCGGGGTGCGGCTAACCCTCGTTTTTCTGTTTACCCAGCAACCTACCTAAGAAAAACCTCAAAATGTGGCCGTCCGGTGTAGTCGCCCCACCTGTGAGTGTTTCTGGCGCCTTTATGCCCCGGATTCGACTTAGCGATCCGTGCCTGGCCCTCAAGCCTGCTCGAATCAAGCAACCACGGTGCGGATAGGTGCCGCGACTTGTAGGTGGAGATACATATGTTTATTTTAGTTTGAAACGAGGAGTGTGATAGCAGGGTCTATGATAAGCTATCTCCCACTTAACAGGCCACAGCTACATTGCGGGTTGAGGAAACCACTGGCGCATATGATGGAGCCACGCGATTCACGATTGTCAATCGGGCGGACACTCGGCTGGGCGATCCCTGCTTACGTGTACTGGGCGGTGCCGAACTTGTGGCGCACATGGGCGCTATTTTACCTTTTCCCGTCGACGTCATCGACGTCACTTGGGTCTATTGCGGCTCTGGCTACCTGGCGTACGCTTAGCTTCCACACGTCTTGTCGTTGGTCGTTCGCTCCCCACCGACATCGCTGATTGGCCATGCCGGCCCGGTCTGGTTGCTCAGTTGGTCCACATTGCTCATGAACTACTATCCGCCGCAGAGTCACTACCAGCACTGCCGACGATGCTCATTCACTGAAAGGCAACAGAGGACGGACGAAGGCTCGGCTATGCAACTTTGTGAGTTCAAATAGATCGTTTTTGACTTGTTTCTGGTCGTTCGCTGGACGACTGTAGCTGATCCTCGAAGTGCGAGTACCGCGCAGACACGCGTCCTTTGCTCTTTCAGTCTTATCACATCTGTACTCGCATTTCTTGCCCCGCCCACACTCTCGCTCTTACTCTACTGGGTTTCCGCACAGCGAACGTGAAGGGACACCATCAATAGAGGAAGAGTTCTTACGCGTTCAAGGTGTGATACGTGGTCTAGATGGCGAAAACAGTTTTGCTGATAGCTCCCGCCAGTGTTACTTTCGTTCGCACAATCTACGTCTGAGTCTCGGAATATACCACTTTCGCCAGTCTCTCCCTCATCAACATCTCGGTAACATATCTCTCGTCGACGACGCCTGCCCAAGACGCTGCCCTCCTTCGGGTACACTCTATTCTGCTCCAAGTGCAATATACGTTCCCTCTTTCGGATGTCAAGTCTAGCAGGGGTTCTCTCGCTCCAATCTCGACTTCTCGTATCCGGAGACGTTTGCGATCGCCGAAGAGGAAACGTCGGGTCTAGCGATGGCGAATACGAATGAGCTTTGGAAACGCCTGGTGGGCTTAGCGAATGCAAATGGGAGTGCGTACGAGGCGTCAAACGGTGCCACCTTCCAGTCTGAGGGGAATGGCGAGGCCTCAACGGGCGAAGGGGAACTAATTCCTGACTTACAAGACATACTATCGACTGCCAGGACCCAGCCGTCTTCGACTTTTGTTCGAAAACGACAGCGAAGGCTCAGTCAGAGCAACACTGTCACGTATCGATTCTCGTTTATTCGAACCGACGGCCATCGGAAATTCATGCCAGATCGCTGGGCGAACTGTCGGCGGATGGGCAGTCTTTCGAGGATCTGTTCCTGGGTGTAGAGGACGAAAGCGCGTTGGCCGAAGGAGCGAGATCCGGAGAAGCGGGGACAACAGCAAATGGGACAGGAAGTGGGAAGTCAACGTTGATGCCCGTACCTAACACTACTAGACCGGGGGGCGCAACGCCCGAAGTCATGGATGAGAGGAGTAGAGGCGGGATAGACCTAGTTCGTGAGTTTTGTTGTTAGTCAACACATGCCGGTAATGTGAACTAGCCGTTTGGAGTGTCGTTGACGCGCTAATTAGGTTCAGGATTATTGGCTCATATATCGCATGCGAGCTGGTGGGGAGCTTGCGAACGGATCAGGCTGGTCGTTGAGGTTAGATATTTGCCTTTTTGTTCCCTTGCATTCAGTCATTTACGCAAGTAAAGGTCATGCGTGCATATATATATTTGGAATGGTCCTGTGTATTTATGATTCGAAATCGGATAATGCTCGAATACGTGGTACATATTAGACTACCGATCGAGTTTGTTGATGGGCAAGAACTCATCAGCATGCAGGGACCGAATCCTGCACCGCATAAGCGCTTGACGTTCCACTTATGCGTTCAACTTCCTACTCTCAACCACCTCATTCAGGCCATATTATCCTACAGCAGTCCAGTTGACGTATGCTGCTACCGACAGTAGGCATATAATCGACAGTTTTACGGCCCTTGACCCTAGCTGTGAAGCACTTGTGAAGTTGGGATTCAATGGGCAGCATGGATGAGGGTGAGCGGACGATTGATAGCCTACAATCTCTTGTATTGTTCTCCTTGTCATATTGTATCTGATGGCCATTTCTCGTATCTTGCAATCAGAGGCTCAGCAGTACCCGCAAAGTGAGTCTCCAATTAAAAGGTGTCGCTTGGCGCTGAAAATTGGTTAAACCTGGTCCGGTTTACCTCGGCCCCGCAGATATGATCAGCCGCTCGATGGTCAGTACAATCGTGATTCGCAACGTGCCCACGACCCCATTAGCCCAGCTCTTTGCGCTCACGTATAGCCTATCGGTACCATAATCGAGCGCCTAGTAAATCATGGATGTCCCAACATCTCGAGCCGCTTAGACTTGACCCACTGCAATGATCGACCTTATTCCCGAGGGGGGTTCGGTGACGTGCATCAGGGAACTCTATTGGACGGGACCAAAGTGGCTCTCAAATGCCTCCGTTTGTACGTGAACGACAACGAAACAAACGACAAAGCACTGAAAGTATGCGCTTTCCTTCCTACTAAATCCGAACCCCTGCTGAAACAGTCTCGCCAACAGTATGCTGCGCGCGAGCTTCATACATGGTCGAGATGCCGACATCCGAACGTCGTAGAGCTTTTGGGTTTGGCCGAGTTTCGCGACCAAATTGCGATGGTATCTCCATGGATGGAAAACGGGAGCGTGGATCGTCTGAATCGAAGCAATAACATGATCGATCGTTGCAGATTGGTAAGTTCCAGCGGCGTGAAACGATTACAATATAATAGCTGAGAACATATGCCGATTAGTGTTTCGAAATCGCTCAAGGATTAGCATATCTTCATGACATAAATATTGTGAGTGCTAAACCGCTCTGGTTATACCCTCATGAATCCTATTAGTGATTCCAATCTAGGTACATGGAGATCTTAAAGGGGTACGCAGCCTCGTTTGCCATCTATTATTTTCGTCCCAATCCAAACCAGGGTACTTGTTTATGCAGGGAAATGTCTTGCTATCCAACGACGGTGGCGTTCAGCTCGCAGACTTTGGCAACGCTGTGTTGGCGGGGAGTGCCCTATTGTTCACAGAGAGTAGTAGTACTCGGTCTGGATTTTCTGTTCGATGGGCGGTGCGTAAAACATATAGCATGCTTGCAAATAACAACACGAACAATGAATCACAGGCTCCGGAGCGACTACTAGACGAGGTTCCATATAGTCGCCAGGCGGACATCTATTCACTTGGAATGGTATGTGCGTTAACTTGAACTCACAGTTGATTTCGATGGCTGAACGATGGCAAAGACTATACTAGTGCGTTCCAAAACAGCAACCAATTAACCCTATCGCTTATCCACGAATGTGTTATAGGAGATTA